>VDFB02177718.1:0-25121 GCA_007258455.2 Sequoia sempervirens | reverse complement strand
TATGAGATCACATCAAAAAAATCGTTAATTATCACACCATAAAATAAGTTCAACACACGCTTTAACTTAAAAGTTGAAAAAAACCTACAAGCTTTGAAGCTTTCAGAGTTTCTTAAAATCAGGTCAAACTTCCATATAGAAGTTTACTCTCAAAAGCCAAAGTGAAATATTAAATAACAAGCTGTGAATTTGAAGACTTTATATGGATTAATTTCATTTCTAATCCATGGTGTTTGGGATGTGTATAATTGCGAGCCTCATAATGATCATATTTTGAATGGTATGATTGAAAAAGCTACTTGCTAATTTTATAAACCTCTTAGCAGCAATCAATCTCCAGTTTGCCTCCCTGACTAGCCTGTAAAAGCGAGTCAAAGGTTACCTTGTGTGTAGATTTAAACTCCCTTGAAATGGTACACTCCTCACATTCAAACACCCTTTTGAAATCTTAAAAATATATAATTAATAAAACCCCATATTGATGCAACTGTTGAAATAAAAATGTCAGAAGATAAATGCTCTATTCAATGTATACCAATGAATAAAGAAAAATTTGAACTAATGCAATTAGTAGGTCCAAAATTCGCACCCACAATTATTAGCCAACACCCCTTCAAACCGAAATATTTAGAAATAAGCCGCTGTGCATAGCAAGTAAAGTAATGTAAACAAAGGATTGTGCTTGAGTGTATTTAAACATGCACTATCGATAGAGATGATTTTCAATGTTGGGACTAAAGAGTTGTGCTCCCCATAATAGTCACAATGGAAATAGGCCTTGAGTTCAAGATCTTGCTAGACTAGAAGATTCATCGAATTTGGGGAGTGATGGATGGGAAAACCGATGGGTGAAGTCTCGATTGAAGTGGATCAAAGGATTAATTGGATCATTTAGAGATTCGGTAGGAAAATGGGATGGTGATCCCATGAATGCACAAAATTCGGACACAATAATGATGCAGGCATTATAAATTTCAGCAAAGATCCAAAATTTAACAACAAAGGAAGGACTTTAGTACTAAAATATCTCTATCAAGCTCTGAACAAGATATAGAATACGTTGGCAGGTATATAAAGCTTCTTAGTGCCTATGTAAACCAAAAAAGAAGTTTGGTAAAGATATTCCATACACTGTAATGTTCAGTCTTGGAATTTGTGGTGTATAGACAAAGAAGCTTCATGCAATAGGATTATCCAATCAAGAAAGAGCTCATTTGCGAGATTGACAAACTTACACATGTCTACACTTTTATTATAAGACCAGATGCAAAGAGGAATATGAATTCAATATTTTTTCCTTTTCCATAGCAGCAACAATGTTCAACATTGCATGAGCATCCACATCTTATACTGGAGACTCTCTTGATGTGGAAACAATTGTAGTTCTTCAAGCGAATGACACTTATCAATGGAAAATTTAGCAAGCAAACCAAGTACTCACACAAATGCCTCGACTAGATCGAATTTTAGTAAAACTTAAGCAATTTGCAAAAAGAGGCTCGTCAAGCTTTTTCATGGGCCTCTCATGATAGTGGAAATAAAATTGCTCCAAAAGATGTGATCAGGCAAAGAGTTGCATGGGAAGCAATAGTAGGTATCTAGGAGGATCAAACACTTGTGTTCTCTATGGATGGGCAAGGATGTCTTGCATCAATAGCGATGGCTAAAGGGTGGGTATTGATTGGAGATCTAGTTAAAGATGAGAGTGTTCATCTTCCTCACCAATATGAGAGTGCAACGAAACATATTTTATAGAGCACACAACTATCTCAACATATATACAAAACCAGAGAAAGAAATAAGATGGGGCATCTGAAATAAACCACCACTTCTCACAGCATATATGCAAAGTTATTATATTAACCTCTAAGGCCAAATATTTCAAGATTACATAATGAAGGAAATATAGTGTAGGGTATTAAAAAACTCAGGCAACTTATGTCATGAGATACACCCAATGATAATGAGGTGTAAACAACCACCTTCTACCAAATATGCCAAATATAATGCATACCATGTTTAAAAATAAAAGACTTCAAGTAAAACTTAAACAATATATGGATCTTTTATGCTTGCAAAAAGCTCCGTCAAAGTATTTCCCTCCTTCTAACTCCGTAATGTGGATGGTAAAATATGCATTACACTTTAACTTTCACACACATATTAGCATGATTAGTGATTTAAAGTAAAGCAAACATTCAACATCCATATGAGATATTTCAACATGTTTCAAAATGCAAATAAATGACAAAAAGGATCAAAGCATATGCGAACATGAAGTATACCTATCCCATAGTGGATTGGTGCCACTTTGATATGAAAAGTGGCCCTTTCCCAACCCTTGACAAGCTCAATGATAAAATTCCTTGAAGATGCTATGCTATGAAGTGGACAAAATTATCTCTCAATGTGAAGAGAGTAACTTTGCTCTAAGTTGTGGATGATCAAAATGAAGGATAACCTCTCTATTTATAGAAGACTTTGATGAGAGAAGAGGCAAAAGGGATCAATGTGGGATAAAAATCCAACCAATAGGAAGAAGCCAATTGTCACCATGTGAATGGGCCAAGGATGTGCATATTTTGATGAATGTGCCCATAAATGCAATTAGTTGAAATTTGAAATTAGTGAAATGACAATGTGGAGGGAGAGTCAAATGGAATTATGGCCACTTGGCTCAAGGAAAAAGGACTTGTAAGATGAAATAAATGCCTTATTGGAAGGAGACATCTCATTTGGAGGGATTTTCAAATTTGGAGGAATATCTCTCAAAGATGCCAAGTTGAGAGAAAATGAATATTCAATAAATTAATTAAATTGATTTATTTGTGCAAGTGAGAAAATATAGGGGATGTGACATGGGTTAGATTAGCATTAACCATGATTCGATTAACTTAAGTGAAGATTAGGCGATTTTGACTTTTGACTTATATTTTAGGATTAAAATAAATCAAAGTGAGAAGAAAATGATAAAGATTTGATTAAACAAAGATTTAATTTATTTCATCAAAGAAGATGATGCTAGTGTTTTAATTAAATAAGTTTGATTTATTTAATTAAATGAAGAACTTTAGAAGTTAATTAAGTAAGATTGATTTATTTAATTAAAGGGGGACTTTATGATTGATTTATGATTTAATTAAGTAAATTTGATTGATTTGATTAACAAAGGAATTAAGATGGAATAATTAAATGGCTAATAAAAGGGTAATTAAAGAAGAATCAAAGTTAGTTTATTAGGATATTTTTCATGTTTACAGAAACAGGAAATTAGGAAACTGAAACTAAAAGGTAACAACACCAAATATAAGCTAAAAAATGAGATTTTAATGTCCTAAAAATGCAGATTTATAGCTAATAGGGACTCATTCACCATTAAGGGAAAATGGGTCATGGTTGGGTCTTTTTGGGATCTTTCTATGGATTTTAGAGTTAATTTTATTGTCTTTTCAATTCCTAGAAGCTTCAGGTCAGACCTGGTCAAGGACTTATTCACCAGTAAGGGTGAATGGGTTATGGTGAGGTATTTTTAAATTATTTTTTAATGATTTGCAATTTCTTGGATTTATCTTTCAATTTCAAGTTGTAGATAATGAAATGCAGCTTTGAACAGATTTTCCAGAAATTTAATGCAAAAATGCAATACAAAGATGAAATGCAAGACCTAGTTTGAAATGCAATTTCGTTTTGATTTTCAAATGCAATTGAATGAGATATAGATGAGATGTAAAATGACTACTTTGTTTTTGTGATTTTTTGATTTAAGAAGTGCAAAACAATGCAAATTTAAACCTATATGATATGCAATATTTTAATGCAAAAGAAGAAACCCTGGTTCAATGCAAATCTAAGTGTAATGAATGAAATATTTTAACTTAATATGCAATGAGAGAATCCAAAAATTTAGAAAAATTGCAATGTTGAATAATTTGGGTTCACTAAAATGATATGTTGGGAAATAGGATCCACCAAAATGGGATTGTGCAAGATGATGGATCACTAATTTTCCCAAGCGAAAATCACTTCTATTATGAAAAATAAGACACAAATAACAATTAGAAATTACCCTAAATTTTATAGAAACTATGAGGAATTTTTTTAGATCATAAAAATTTGTGTACCTATCCAGAAAGTTGTTATTTTTAGGCTATGGAGGACTCATTCATCTTTAGGGGCGAATGGGTCCCTTTAAGGTTTCATAAAACTGATTTCAAGATCCTGTTCCTTGATGTTTGCACTCTTGAAATCCCTATTATCAATTTTTGGAAGCCTGTAGTTACTTCTATAGAGCTCTTTTTGTGATCTTGCACCTTGAATGACAACTTTGCAACTTTGACAATTTTGACAACTTTGATAATGTTTCTCTCAATCTTGTAAATTTGCAATCACCCACTCAAGGGAAACAAAATTGTTGATTTTTTAGTGAATGGGGATTTGCTCAGTCAAACCCCTTGTAGGTAATTAAATCAAATGATGAAATAAGATAATGAAACATGAACATGAAATGATGCAATTAGAACCTTCACATGATGATATGATTTTGAATTGTTGTAATAAACCTTTGAAATATGCCTTCAAAGGCGTTTGATATTCTCTTGAAATTCTCTAATGCTTGATCTCTTGAATGCTTGAATTATTGCTTGATTGTGTTAGATCTTGTTAGGAGAAACAATGGAATTAACCCCTTATTTATACTAAATCAGGAAATTGACCCAAAAATTCAAAGAACTAAGGCCGACACTAGATCCGAAAGAAAGACAATTAAATTCTGCTAGAATGAAATTCAAAAATTAGGGTCTCATTAATGGAGGATCCATTCACTACCAAAGGTGAATGGGTCTTGGCTAAGTTTCTAGGACCGAGCTTCGGGAGCTGAAAGAAGGCTAAAAACCCATTCCAGATCAACAAAATAATGGGTCCTATTAGAGGACCCATTCACATCAAGGGTGAATGGGTCCGGCTCAACTTACAAGACATTTTTTCCCAATGAAATAATTTTATATCTAATTTATGATTGTCAAGAAAGATCCTTGAGAGGTGTTAAAATTAAGGCCTAAAAGGGAGGTTAATAACTCCCACTTAACCTAATGAATTAAGACCACCTAGATAAATGTGAAAGTGCTTTTAAAATACTTTACAACACTTATACAAAACACTATGTGTATTTTATTTAGAAATGGGGACATAAGGCTTAATTAAGCAAATAAGTCCTAGAAAAGTGTGAAAGTGTGTTACAACACTTCACAACACCCTTGCAAGGGACCAATTAAGTCGTGTTTTCTAAATAAAGGTCTTAAAATAGTGTGACTGTTGACAAGAAATTATAACACTAGTCGAAGTCACCATTTGTTCAATTTCAATGTCAATTATCAATTCAAGCAAGGAAAAGGCTACTTTTTTGGTTACTGTATAGGAGTAAAAGCACTTAATGCAATTTTTCCCTGAAAATTCAAATATTTAGGTTCAAAATAGAAGATGAAATCAAAATTTCAATCATATAAGTAATTTGAGGTCTCTCATTAGGAAACTAGTAGAAGTCAAGGCTCCAATAGGTGATGATGATGCTAGAGCTATATTGTTAAATAGTTTTCCTTCAAAATATAAGTGTTATTTTTACAATCAATCAATAACTTCTCAAAACTTAGAAGATATGATTTCAGCCTATTTAGAAGAATAAAAGAGAACAAATGTAGAAGAACTAGAAGGCGATTTTCAACAGGAAGCTACATTATATTCACAGAGGAATAATAAAAGGTCAAGTACTAACAATGTATTTTTGTTTTAAAGCATGCATTTTTGTTTTAAGATTAATACAAAATACTTATGCCTTTGGCCTTTTATCAAAATAACAATAATAATAAAAGGTCAAGTAATAACAAAGGGGAAATTGCATGTTTCTACTATAAGAAAAAGGGTCACATAATTTGGTCTTGTAAAATTTGAGCTAATGACCTTCTTAAATGAAAACTCAAAGATCAATAAAATGAAAGTAACTTAGCTTGTATTGAAGATAGAGAAGAGGATTCACTAGATGATGATTTTTTTAATATTACTAAGAATGGATTAGTACTTTGAGCCATCACATTGGAGGTTGGTGGCACTAGAGGATGGAGGAATTTCTACAATCTCAAGTTAGCTTCTTTCTATGATATGGTGATTTTGCATGAGAAGCATTTTTTCTTTCTTTTTTTTTTCCTTGTTGATGCTTATGGATTTCAAAAATACATATATTAATATGAAGTTTTATTTTTGGAGATAGGTAAGGGATTAAGTGTTGAACTCAATATGGATTTTTGTCCACTGAGTTTATAAGATTGAATTCAAGAATTATACCCTTATGACTCCCAATGTCTTTAACATTGGACACAAACTCCAAAAAGTGTTAAGTTCAAGGTAATGTTTGAAATCAAGCCCCAAGACCTAGGTGGGACCTGTATGCCCAAGGTGGTATATGAGTCCTAGATCACCAAATCTCAAACAAACAACCTTAAATATTGAATCATGATTTGTCCATTATAATGTTTCGGTATTATCTTGAGAAAGATGCATTAAATAAGGCTTGTGGATGCAAAATAGGACCAAATAAGGCATAAAGAAGCCCAATTTGAGCAAGGAGGGCACAAACAAGTGTGAAAATGTAAAGGGATACATTTTTCTACTCTAAAACTTAAAAAATAAAAGCAATAGAAGAAGCAACCAAAGATTTAAAACCCTCTCCACCCAAAAAATAAAGTAATATGTCTACAAGATTAGGAATTGAGAAAAGACATAGATAATACATCTTAATTCAAAATATGGATACTAAAATTATTTAACATAAACTCTAAGAAGTTAGTGTGGTAGCTTTGAAAAAATATTATAATAAGGATATAGAAACTAAAAAATACAAATGAAGGAATGAAAATCTACTACACCACCATGATGTTCATCAAGTCTAAGAATTAATGGATTTATAGGAATTACCTCAAAAACCTAAATAGAAAAAGATAACTACCATAAAGGGGTAAAATATAAAAAATAAAAGTCACTCTAAGAGAAAAAACCAACAAAGGACTTATCCAAGAAAGAAAAAAGAATATGAAGTCTTCAAATGGAAACTATGGGAGAACATGAAAGAGAAAGAAAAATAGAATGGATAGAAAAAGGAAAAGAGACATGAATAAAATAAAAGAATATTTGGCTAGAAAAAAAGAAATAAATTTTAATAATAATAGTAAGCCCAAGTATAGTAATGCACATTCTTAAAGGACGTCAAATTGATTTCACTCAAATATCACAAATTTGAAAAATAGAATTAGGGGATGCATTCAAAATCATGTAAATAATGATCTAATGCACTATAATACTACAATGGAGGATGATGTATCAAAATTTTTCCAAATAATACAACAAAATGAAACATAGATACAAATAAACTCATCAAAAAATCAATTTGAAGGGTCCCTATGAGGCTTGTTCAATCAAATAAGTGGTTTTGAGAAAGAATTAAATCTTAAGGGAAAATAATTAGAGTATGAAAGGGAAAAAAATTCATTCACAACAAAAGTGGATAAATAGTTTAAAAGGTCCTTGAATAAATAGGTAAAGAAGCATGAAGATACTTGTGACAATGTATACATACTATATTATTATATCACTTGGCCATACCTTACACATCAAAATAATAATAGTAAAAGTTTAGAAACTTAACCCAAAATTCTATAGATACCAAGGAAGTAAAATTTTGTGATTAATCTAGATGGATCATAGTGGGAACACATGTATAACCTCATATTACAACACAACCAAGTAAGTGAATATGATATCTAATTGATAGATAAAATGAAGAAACTAGAGACAAAATTAAACATTTATTTGATACGTATATCCAAGCTTCTCCATGATATCAAACATGTGGTAGCCACTCTAATCGATTTGAGTACCATCACTACTACAAAAGGATCCTATAATGAGATCTCAATCTAGGTACAACGAATCCAAAACATGGTGTTAACTTAGGAGAATGAATGTGAACATTTTTTCTTAAGGACAAGACAAAGGATTTGACCCTAGGAGGATGTTGGCAAGGAAAGAACAAAAAATAGAGTAGAATAACTATTATTATAAGGCCATTGTGGTAGCAATCAATTTCATATTGTGCCCTTTAAAGAACAAAAATGCATAAGGACATCGATAAGGAAACTTCCCGACACTAATAGAAGGCTATATAAGCATCCAATCTCACCACAATGAAGAGAGAGGAGGGAAAAGGAGAAGAAGATGATATATTAGATATAATAGAAAAGTAAATTAGTATTGTAATAGATCCAATCAAAGCATGTGATATATATATATATATATATATATAAGTAAATAATGTACATTATATAAAGGATATATGATATGAATATATGAGTAGATCTATTTTATAGTGCCTATGAATGTATTAAATTAATTAATTTTCATGTTATATACATGTTAACTACCACACCATTTTTATTTCCTTCTTATTGTATCACCCTAGGATTAATTATTTTGACATAAATAATCTTAGCCACATGTTTATATCTAATTAGATCAATAATTTAATCTATATTGAACATTAATGTTTCCATTTTGGCTCACTTGAATTCATAAGACCTGTATTATCTAATTGAGAGAGTTGAGGAAGACCTTTGGGGAGTTTATTAGGTAGGGGTTTCTCTCTTGGTCAAACACTTGAATGAATTGACTTAACAATTATGAGTAAGGATCAAAGACAACAAGCATCATAAATGATGCAAAAAAGTAATACCATAATGAATGCATCTTGAATGCACTTTATTAAATTATTTTTAGATGTTAGATACCAAATGATCAAATTTGTCAAATGAACTAGGGTTAACCCTTTAATAGAACTCCAAAGATGGCAAGTGAAATATTTGAGACTTCAAGTTGTCACATAACACTTGTACTTGAAAGGATTATATTAGCCCTAAATTTCAACTTAAAATTTTAAAAAAATTAGATTCCTTTCTACAAATTATAGAAATAATCTAAATCATTTATGCAAATCACATATTTAAACTTCGATGAAAAATGAAAGGATGAAAAAAATAGACTATTCACTATTTTTTTAAATAAAAGTAAGTAAAATTTAAATTACAAATCAAGTTAAAAAAATATTACTTAGACAATCATAATAAATTAAAAATTAATTAAAACTATATTATCAACATTACAATAATTGGAGTGGTTCTGTTTGGTTGTTGTCTTGCTGTTCTCTGTTGTTTTTTGCTATTTTGCTGAGCTGAATGATCTATCTTTCGTTTTGTAAAAGGTTCCAGGGCCCTTTCAAAGCTCTTCTTATCTAATAAAAAACATTACAATAATTAATTAGTCGATAGACTACTACATATAGTGTGAGATTTGAGCCTAAAAAAAAATTCACACCTGCAAACCACTATTGAATTGTTGAAAAACAAGTTTCAGCTACCATTTGATGGTAAACCATCTACTATTTAATTTATTATAATTGTCTAAGTAATGTTTTTTTTTTTCTTCAAACTTGATTTGTAATTTAAATTTTACTTACTTTTATTTTTTTAAAATAGTGAATAGTCTAGTTAGCTGATAGACTACATATAGTGTGAGATTGGAGCTTGAAACAAGTCTCGCACCTCCAAACCACTATTGAGTTGTGAGAAAACAAGTTTTAGCTGCCATTTAATGGTAAAAACCTCCAAAATATCAGATAAAAGCCTCTAAAATCTCACTTATCACATAAAACCCAAACAAATATTGATTTGACAGCTAGGTGGGAACATTCTATTTCTATTTGTAGTATTTTTTGTCAATTTGACAGTAAATTTCTTTTTTCATTTGTATTGTTTTATGTTTCAAATTTGTATGCGAGTATTTCATACACATATTTTATAATCAATAATACTTAATATCTTTAAGGAAACAATCTAGATTTGTCTAATATTATCTCATCTCATTATTTAACACTTATTATTAATTGTTTAATCTAATCACATACAACTAAAATTTGTAACACATAATTTTCATGGACACAATCCTTGAACCTCCTTTAGATGCAGTGCTAGTTAAAATAATAATGTGCGTGACAAGGTAACGAGGTCATCGTTTAGACTACACCAAGGCTCATACAAACAATCTTATAGGGTGTCAAATTGCTCTCCTACAATCATTGACCATCCAAGGAAGCTTGGTAAATAAATTTATTTAAAAACTATTAAAGAAACGCGTGACTCGAAGATATTGGGATAAGATCCACATCAAGATAAAATAACGACAACATTTTAGGATGACCACTGTCACTGCATTAGAGAGGAAGAAACATAGTATTCATTATTTATAAGCATGGAATTTTTTTTTGCAAACCACAGAGTCATTGAAATCTCACAGTGTTATTACAAGGCAGGCTTGGCTATAGCCTCCACATTCACATACCCCGTCTCCAAAATCATTCATCTCTTCCTCATTTTCTATTTCAACCAATCCATTGTTTGCATAAAACTCTGATTGGCAGCTATTAGACAAGGATCTGATGACACCAGACTCATCCTGAATTTCGATTCCCTGTGATGAAGGCTGATGATCCATCACAAACATGGAAATATCAGTTGCACTTTCCTGATAAAGCTGTACCCACCTCTTCTCTGTTTCTTCCCATATCTCTGCTACTTCACAGAATTGCAAATCCCCTTCACAAACGAAACCACAAACCAGCAATTTGTTGTCCACCACACGCCCACTAACGAAATGCTTGGCATGGATCATCTCCCCCACACCCGCCCACTTCTTCGTCAATGGATCATAAGTTTCCGCCGATTTTAGACAATTGCAGTCCATATAATCCTCAGTTCCATCAGAATTCTGGGTACCCACATCGACAGACTTGTCTCCACCTGCAACAAATAGTTTTCCGTTAATTACTCCGCAGGCAAAATTTGCCCGGGCATCTTTCATGCTCTGCTCACAACTCCACCGATTTGTTCGGGCGTTGAAGACGCTCACTTTGTTGGTCGCCGGAATACTGGTACAATTGCTGTGCCATTCACAGCCGCCAATTACAAACAGTAGCTCGCCAATTACTGCGCATCTAAATCCACAGATTGGCCTGTGCTCTTCCCTCATTAACGGCATCGGCCGCCACTCTGAATCCTTTGCAGTTGCATTCCTGGCAAACCAGAGGATACAGGTTTGATTCTCTTGCTCACTCGCCACAGCTGTGTAAAGCCACGATTCCGTCACCTGCAGCCACTTTCTGTAGGCGAAAAGAGCAGGACATGTTAGGGCGTCCCTCCAGGAGAAAGAAACCCTAGACATTGGTTCACAGTAATATTGCCTTGGCACTCTAGCCAGAATTTGCAAGCTCACGTCGTAAGGCAATCCAGGAATGAGACTTTCCTCCATCTTCTATTCAAACATTGAACTGGCTCATTCCAAGATTCAAACTGCTGTACTTATATACACGCGTATGATGCTACCATAGAATTTTAAAATAATAAAATTAGTTTTAGAAATTAATTTATCAAATGACGCGTACACGAAACAAGGTTATTTCTGCATTATTCTATTGAGGAGGTCACTAATCGTTACATCGCATCTAAAACCACACGCGGATTTATCTTAAGGCTGGTCAATCTTGGTAGGAAGGTATTGTACGCTTTCATAATTTTTTATTTTTTATTTTTTTATTTTTGTTTATTTATAAGGGTAGGTATGTATATATAATTACAACAATATTTGCAATGGTTGGTGTATTGTGGTTATAGTTTACTACTAAGTCAATTAATTTTATTGACTGAATGTATTTAATATTTTAGAGGTATTATAAAATATTTTTATTTAGAACATTAAATATTGCTAGTAAAATACTTGAGAAGCTTCTACTAAATTTATCTAGATCATTGTTGTTTTCTAATATATAATATAGAGTTTGTGTTGAAGGGGGATGTTGGGTTTCATGAAAGTGTATTGTAATCTCTTAAGTTATAGAATAATACAATAATTTAGATATTTGAAAATTGAGTTTTTTTTAAAAGAGTTTTTCTAATCATATTGATGTCTTATACTCATGTGTGTCTTTTACTGTGATATTTTTATTCTTGGTAAATATTGTGTAGATTGAATACCTATTATTCATAAGCAATAGTTATAATGTGAAACTTAATATGAACTTTGAAATATATATAAAATTAATGTTATTTAATAAAAAAATTAAAATAAATATAAAAATATCTAAATTTCAAAATATATATTAACTCTTGCAAATGAAATTATTCTTAAACAAGTATTAAATATCTATTATGCGTTTTAAAAGTTAAAAAAAAAAGGAAAATTTACCGCAAGCAATTCACTCATGGAAAATTAACTCGAAAATTCACCGCCAAGTAAAATTCACCGCCAACAATACACGCATTAATACTAATGTGTGAATTGTGGCGGTGAATTTTACTTGGTGGTGAATTTTCCGTAATGAATTTTCCATGATAGTGAATTACTTGCGTGACCATGAATTTAAAAAAACATAAAAATGACAATGATGTTTTAAAAAAATTTAAAAATTATAGATAAAATAATAATTATCTATACGTTAAAACTTAATATTTATGTATTAGTAAAAAAATATAAGTAAAATTGATACTTTTCTGTTTTTGTATTTGATTTTTTTAAGTATTAAGTTTTAAAACGATTAACTAAACAAAATATCTTTTTATTATTAATTTAGAGCTTTAGAAACTTAGTTTTTCCTAAACCTGTAGTGGCTGGCAACATCGGCTCTGTCGTTGTTGTAAACACGGAAGGTGACGGCAGAGCAACTTTTTATTTTGCATGTAAAGTCGTCATCTGTCGATTTTCCTTGAAATCGGATTGTAAACATCTTGCAAATGTTGTCAAAATTTAAATGTACATTGATGTAGATGCAACTGAGATTTCAAGCTCTTGTTTTTCCACAAGGAGATTTTTTTTCATTTGTCGACTATTTAATTGTTTGGACGTCTTTTTGAAAAAGGAAATTAAAACCCTGCTGATATTTTTCTAAGGATACCAAGAATCTTGTACGTTGGAATGAAGCCAAGGATTGTAAAATTTTAAGGTAGTAATGATAACCATCCTAATTAATATGGTTTACAAATTGGTCTCAAATTTTGTAAATCTTGGTGGAAGGATTGGAAGTTGCATCGTAATATTATTACAAGCCTCATAAAGGTATTCATGATTTTCTCTTCATTTACCCATGGTTCCTAACTTGAATCAATGATGGAATTTGTAGTTTCTATTATTAGTTTATCAATTCAAGTTTCACACCATTTGATTTGTTGTGCTTGAGCCAAAGTTGGCCCACTTCACCTAGTGTATTCCTTTTCAAGGTCTCTCCATTGGTTCTAGGTTAATCCATTCAAGTATTTTAGACTGTTAATGTTTTTTCTTGATGTACATCAAAAGTCTTAAAAACATCTCTTTTAGTTTTGTCTTAAAGCTCAAGATGTTTGGAACTAGATTCACAATTTTTTTAAGCCTTTTACGCTAGATTCTTTTTCATGTTATATTGTGTTATTAAATGATTGACATCGTATTCCATTGAGTACAATTGTATTAGGCATGCTTTCAAGGTATATATTATTTTTAGCATCTAAAAGGCTAAATAAATCTCTAGCTATACTATGGATTGCAATTTTTTTATTTACAATAAAGCTATTATTATTATTATTATTTTTTTTTTTTATTTTTTTTTGGTCTCGAAGGGTATCCCCGCAGCCCCCGCCCAGCGGCCCACCCTTACACTGGTTCAGGGAGGTGCGAGCGGGAGGCGAGACTAATCCCTACGGTCACGGGATAACCAGCACCGCCCCCCTAGTGTCCGTGATGGGGTTCATACCGGGCTTGACAGTCGATCCCAAGACCTCGGGGAGCAAACCCAAGACTTGAGACCAACTACTCTAACCCGTGGGGGCTCAATAAAGCTATTATTTGTTCCAATGTATTATTATAAATTAAATTTCAATAAAATAAATGTATACTTGAGGTTGCTCACCTATAGGTATTCTCATCACCTTAACAATGCCTCTTGTGCTATTGCCAAGGTTTCTTCGACTTGCAACTCCTCTTAGAGTTGGTCTCCATATCAAGGGAGTCAAAAAGGATATATTCATTCATCTTGTGGCACTCAAAAGGCTCATCCTTAGTCTTCCTCTCTTTTTGCAATAAGAGATTGTGATTAGTAGGGTTAGTTACAACCTACTACATATTAATCCTTGATTCTCCACCATCTCTTGGTGGTTGAAATATGGGTTGGTCTAGCTTCAACAAGTTTTCTCATTTAGTTCTTGATATTCATGTTCATAGGGATACTAAAGAAATTCAAGATGAAAATATTAATAAAGATAATGATGGTTTAGACACTCTTATTGTAACTTTAGACCCCATTAATGTATGAGGAAAATTAGATGATTTAGATTCTCCTCATTTTTCCTTTTCTCTCACCACTTAGTGGATAATGTTTATTTTATTTATATATGAATGTTCTAGGCTACTACCTCATATGTATTTTATTGGTATAACTTTTTCCAACCACCATTATATATTTGTTAATATGTGTAAACACTATTTTATAAATGGTAGTATAGTCACTATTCAAAAATAATATTAATATCTATTTAAAATATTACAAATAAAATAATAGATAGATTAAAAAAAAAGATATAACTTTATTTTATTTAGTTAAGAGTTATTCTATTTGTTGCATACAAGCTTGGACACATAAATTTTATTTTAATTTAAGGATTATTTTATTTTATTTTTATTTTATCTAAATATATTTTTTTGGTAATACATATGTTTTACTTTTGAAAAAGCCACCATTCATTATTTTGGAAACTCTTTTATTTTATTTTGACTTGAAAAGGTCTATAAAATATCATTTACTTATGTGCTAGATATGTTACTTTATAATCATTTTTTAAATTATAATATTAATATTTTAATGTCATTACATTTAAAAATTAAATACTATTTGTAAATAGTTTTATTACATTTTTTATTTCATGGTGTCAACATACAATGCTCCTCCTCCTCCTACCACTATATCTTATGCCTCTTGGAAAAATTAACAAGGATGATAATATGTTCTTTAACTAAGTTATCCATAAATTTGAAAAATCCTTACATAACTCAACTTTAACTAATTATTTTGTTACTCATTTAACCTTAAAAACAAATTAAAAGAAAGAAAACATTCTAATTCAAATATGTATTTACTCAACATGTTGTAATCAACTTAGTGTAAAGACAAAGGTCTTATATTTACATAAATGAGTTATTTCTAAAAAAAAAAAAAAACTTGCCATTACATATATTATTCCTTTCTATGAACAATATAATATATATTGAATTGAATGTATAAGAACTATTAGGAAAATAATACAAGTTGATCAAATCATTTAAAACATAATTCCATGAGACAAAAGCATGAATACAAGCTTAAAAAATAACCATATGCAAAGATCAAGTACATACCACAAGATACCACAATATATACCCTAGAAAAATCCTTGAGGGGGAAAACCTGGCCTCCATAAATATCCATACTAAATGTATTATTGAGCAAAGATAAATTACAGTACACTTATAGAGTCTCAATGAATGCTTCACCAAGCTCCTCAAATGCATCCTCCATGTGTCTAAGAATGTATCTACATATCCAATGCAATTATTTATAATGCACTATTAAGAAGAGAGCCCAATTTGATGAAAACCAAGGTTCTAATCACTAAACATGTGCTTTCATTTACTTAATCAGTCTCACACAAATACAATCAAGTGGTAAGGTAAAACCATATGCCTCAAAACCATGAGTACACAAAATGATTCCTACATTTACCTTTTGGTATTAAGTTTCTCAATATTAAATTATTTTCTCATGTGCAACCCACATAAAATATCTAACCAATGTTACATACAACTTTATAAGTGGACCCAAAGAAATATTTAATATGGCTAAACACATCATGTAATGATGCACACCATAAATAAATATTTATTTTACATAGTTAAAATAATTCATTCTTGTAAGGTGTACAAAATTATATTTCTAACAAGAACTAATATGAACATATAATTCAAATTTGCAAGTGGAAATAGACATTCAAAAAATTTAGTAGTATCTTGGACATCTTAGGAAAAAGAGAATTTTTTCTTCTCAACAAACTAGAGCTTGTGATTTTTATAATATACAACAAAAGATAAAGGGGCATGTAGGTCCAACCCACATCTATAATCAATCTTATTGAGTGAATCCATTTAATATTTCTTGAAGTGTTTTAAAATACATTCCACACTATACTTTAGCATTAAATGCTTGTGCTCACATGACATATTTAATATTTTTCTTAAAAAACCTAAATGTTGGTGGCAAAGTAGTTGGAAAGATTCTATAAAAATTATCTCTTGTTATTTATTTCTTATCTATAATATAGGGTTTGGGTAGGACGTTATTAGGATTTTATTTCTATTATTTTTTCTTGATTCGTGATTGATTGTGGGGTTCTCATAAAATAATTTGGAGTTTGGAAGTATTGTTTAATCTTTCCATTAATTTAGTAATATATTACTTCAAATTTTTGAAGGTTGAGTTTTTATTTTATTTTAAATTTAGGTTATATTTGTGTCTCATACTCCTCTATATGTGTTCTATTGTCTTTTTTCATTATTAATATTAGCAAGGGAGAGTAGTTGATCATACTATTGCAAGAGTTTCACCCTTGGTCTCCTTGTGCTATGAAGAATAATGCTTCAATTTGAGACATGGCTTAATCACCTTCTATGGATCTTAGATCTTGTATAAATCTGGTGATTGTATTGGGCATTGATAGGTCGATATTTTGGTGCAATGATAAGCTCTTGTGAAACAATTGGTATCAGATCCAGGGTCACAAGTTCGAACCCCTCGCTTGCGTTGGGGAGGGATTGTTGCTAGATTTTTTCCCTTCTAGTCTCCTTGTGCTTTTCAACACAACGTTTGGGTTCATGGCATGGCTTAACTGCCTCCTGTGGATCTTGGATCTTGTATAAATTTGGTAGTTATATCGGGCATTGATAGGTCAATATTTTGGTGCAACGATAGGCACCTATGCAAAACATACAAGGTTCTTTGAGTTGAAGAAATATGATAAAGAACAACCTCTAGAGGAAATCCTAGAGGGAACACTCAAGTGTTCATAGGGATTCTCCTGAGCCATGAAAACCTTTTCATAATTGATGATGAAGGCCTAGAAAATATCTAGTATCTCTTTAAGAATGTGTTGGCCTTCCTTGATCTATTTGATACCATAAAAAGTATACTTAGCATGGAGAGATTAGAAAAAATATTTTGAAGCCATATCTCCAACTTTAAGCTAGTGAAGTTTGTCTTTAATTTGGGAATCTCTAGTAGAGTGGTTTTCTGTTATCTATTTTTTATGCCTTAGCTCTACCAGCTAAAACCTAAAAATCAGGGGAGAAAGGGTTGGCTACAAGTTATTCCATGGCATGGTAGAGATATGAGGTGGTAGCCTCATATGAATCCCTCCTAAATATAGCTGTCTAGTAACCATAGATGCAGAGGAAATAAGACGTACACAAAATATTTCTATTCCACCGTGAAATTTACCTATTTAGGTCAGTAGGATGGCATTCAAGATTCAATATCTTCTTAATACAAGGTAGCATGGGTTGATGAATCATCAAGGAATTATTTTTAAAAAATCTAGAATTGAAAGGTTGGAACAGACCCACTTTCCACTTAATATGAAACTTAATGGGAAAGTTGTCAGATAAGGTCACATCTAGCAATGATGTCACTAGGAGAGAGAAGTAACTAGGAAAGGAAAAAGATATTATGTAGAGATCATCACAAGTGGTATTTGAGCCTGATTACCTTTGTTTTTAGTTGTGGGTTGTTGGGTTTTTTAAATTAATCTAGATTTGGTTGGGAGCTTGTGAAGAAGATACATTGTGATCTTTTTGTAGGAATTTTCAAATAGAAAGTTCAACAAGGAGAATAGAGGTGGATAAATTTTTTGGAAATAATTTTGAGATATGGAAGCTAAATATGGAGGATCTTTTGATAGATAAAGATCTATGAGATGTTATTTATGAGAATGTTTCAAGGCCCACAAATCCTACTTTTTCTACTCAATATGATGTTATGGACCATAAAGCCAAGGTTCTAATCAAATTGTGCTTGATAGACTCTATTTTAACCAATGTCCATGAAGATTCCTCGAAATAGAATATTTGGAAGAAATTTCATGAGATATATCAAGCAAAATTTTTAGAGAACAATATTTTCTTGAGGAAGAAATTATATTCCTCTAATGGAAGAGGGTGGAAAAATTACATACCACATAGAAGCATTCAATATGTTGGTGGATCAATTGGCATCAACTGGTATCAAAATGGATGAGGAGGAGAAATGTTAGATCTTTCTTTGTGGTTTCCCTGATTCATGGGATTATTTTTCTATGGCTATCAAGAGTACTTATGTTAGCTTGAAGACTGAAGATGTGGTGGGTTCTTTGGTTTTTGAAGAGATGAGGAGAAAAGTATCCAAATTAGTGCCAAGGAGGACCTAAATTTTCATGGAAGACCTAAGTAAAAAGGTATGAAGAATTAGAAGCATGATAAATTCAAGTCCAAGGGGAGATCCAAATCTCTTGGAAATCCCAAAGTTATTTTTTATAACTATGGTAAGCCTAGACATATTTGTAAGGACTACAAAGAAGAAAAGAAGAACAAAAAGAAGAGATTTGATTATGATTATGAATCTAAGAAATAAGATGATGATGAATTCATTGTATCTTTGGATACTTATGAAAGTAATGATGCATGGTCAATTGACTCAAGTGCATCTTTCCATATGACCTCTAATAGCTTAGTTTTCTAAATATGAAGAATTTGATAGAAGTAAGGTGTACTTGGATGATGATTTGCATTTAAATATTGTTGGTTATGGTAAAGTTAGAACCAAGTTTCCTAATGGTACAATAATTTTTTTAATGGTACATTGCATATTCTTGGATTAACATAAAATATATTATATGTGAGTAAACTAATAGATGCAGATGTGTAGGTAGTATTTTTTGATGCATGATGCAAGATGGTTAGAGGTACTAGAGTGATTGCTATAAATGTTAGATTTGGAACATTTTATAAGATTTATGCATACATTGTTGCATATAATAACAATTATGTGAAAAAAAAATTATCGACTTTGTTGGAAGAGGTGAGGGTTTCATCTTCAGTGGATGGTTGAGGCTTTTGGGTACCCATGGGTGCTATTTCTTCTAAATCAAAGCTACTTATAGAAAATAATATGTTATGGCACTAGAGACTAGGCCACATTGAAGAAAATGGTCTAAGGACATTGAAGAATAAAAAACTTTTTGAAGGGTTGACTTATTGTAATATTAATTTTTATTATTATGAGTATTGCATTTATAGAAAACAAAACTACATTAAGTTTTACTCAATTTTTCATAAATCTTGTGGTGTATTAGATCTTATTCATTCTGATGTATTTGGTCCTATAGATGTTCCTTTGATTGAAAAATCAACATATTATATTGTATTTACTAATGATTATAGTATAAATACATGGGTATACTTTCTAAAGAGCAAATTTGGAGTTTTTAATCATTTTTAAAGAATTTAAAAGCAATTATTGAGTTGTAGACTATAAAGAAAATAATTTTTTTAAGGATTGATAATAGTGGTGAATCTATTAAACTATATACTTTAATTGTACCACCAAAACCATATGAAGCATCCATTTAGGTTGCTACTAAGAATAATTTAACTTCTAGTCTTTTATCTTAAGGATCTCAACATATGGAGGTTCAAGACATGTTGAGCACATAATGATAAGAAGGAAAGGAAAGATGATAGATTGGAAAGAGAAAATAAAAATGACAAAGTGACAAAATAAATTGAGTAAAAAATTATATATCCTTCAATCTAGATAAGAATGGTAGAGTGAAATAAACCGCATAAAAAACTAAAGGATATTAGAGAGGACAAGTTTTTATAGTATAACCAACTCTCCATAGAAATAAATAATGATATATAAGAAGAATTGCATAAAGGAAAAATAGCTATACTAAAGAAACCACTAAAAGAAACAAAGAGTAGAAAGAGGAAGCAAGTAGATGTAGAAATAATTCACATAGAGGAGAGACCATCACAAGCCAAAATGCTAGTAGAAGAAACTTTAGAGGCCCTATTATAAATGAGCTTTGAGAATAAGAAATAAACATGTAGAGAAAAAAAGAGTAGTAGAAAAATAAGGCACAAAGAAAATTGGTCTAATATTACAATATCTAAGAAATAGAAGAGGAAGAAACTCAAAAAGAAGAATGACTATAAAAGAGAACAAGATATAAAGTAGGACAAGAGAAGAACCAAGAACCTACTTTTGACAAGAAGATATTGCTATTAGAACTTTGTAAACAACTAGTGAGCCAATGGAGGTAGCTCATGATTACTCTACTATTACCACAACTAATAAATAGTTTATATTCTAAGAAACACTTGATCTCATCACTCTAAACCCATACTTCATAGAAGATATTACTAAGGGATTTCTAAGGGAATTAAAAATAATTCTACAAAATTAATGTCATTGTATATAAAGGATTTTTTTCAAGAGAGAGGTATCACTAAAACTGAAAGCAGTGGCCAAAGATTTATAACCCTCTCAAAAAAAAATATAGTATCTATAAGATTGGGAATTGAGAATAAAACTTAAGGAATGTACATCTTAATTCAAAATATGGATACTAAAAATATTCAACATAATCTCTATGATGTTAGTGTGGTAGCTTTGAAATGATCTTATAATAAGGTTGTAGAAATTGAAAAAATATAAAAGAAGAAATCAAACTCTACTACAAAACCATGATGTTAATCACACAAGGCCAAAAGTTAATGGATTAATAGGATTTACCTTAAAACCCAATAAACAAAGATAACTAACATAAAGGGGTCAAATATATAAAAAAATAAACTCTAAGAGAACAAACCAAAAAGGGACTTCTCCAAAAAATAAGAAAGAATATGCAGAGTCTTTAGAAGGAAACTATGAGAGAATATGAAGAGTCTTCAAAAGGAAACTATGAGAGAATACGAAAGAGAAAGAAAAATAGAATGGATAGAATAAGGAAAAGAGACAAAAATTATAGTTAGTCACTTTGTCAAAAAATTGGTGGGTGACTGACATGAATAAAGTAAATGAATATTTGGCTAGAAAAAAGTAATAAATTTTAATAGTAATAGAAAGCCCTAATATAGTAATGAACAGTCTTAAAGGGCCTCAAACTGATTTCACTCAAAATATCACTAATTTAAAAAATAAAATTAGGGGATGCATTCAAAATGATGCAAAGAATGATCTAATACTTTAGAGTACTACAATGGTGGATGATGTATTGAAAACGCCCCAAATAATACAACAAAATTAAAAATAGATACAAATAGACTCATCAACAACAACTCTTGATTTGAAGGGGTCAAATGAGGCTTGATCAATAAAATAAGTGGTTTGGAGAAAGAATTAAATCTTAAGGGAAAAGTAATTACAGAGTATGAAAAGGAAAAAATAATTCATTCAAAACAAAAGTAGAGAAATACTTTAAAAGGTCCTTGGATCAATAGGTAAAGAATCTTGAAGATACTTGTGACAATGTCTACACACTATATTAGTATTATATCACTTGGTCATAGGTTATACATCAAAACAATAATAAAAAGATTAGAAAATCCCTAAATTTGATAGATATCAAGGAAGTAAAATTTTGTGATTAATCTAGATGGATCATAGTGGAAATAAGTGTATAAAGTCATATTACAACACAACCAAGTAAGTGAATATGAGATTCAATTGATAGATAAAATGAAGAAATTAGAGATGGAATAAAGTATTTATTTGATACTTATATCTAAGCTTCTCCATGATATCAAACATGTGGTTGCCACTCTAATCGATTTGACTACCATCACTACTGCAAAAAGATCCTATAATGAGATCTCAATCTAGGTACAATGAATCAAGAAAATGGTGTTAACTTAGGAAAATGAATGTGAACATATCAAACCAACTTACAAATATCTCTTACCATGATTCAATATATAAGATTTTTTCTTTAGGACAAGACAAAGGATTTGACCTTAGGAAGATATTGGCAAGGAAAGAACCAAAAATAGAGTTGAATAACTATCATTAGATTCTTCGAGGCATTTCATGCCCTCAAAGGTCCCTGTTTATTAAGGCTTATGGAGTTTCAGATCATCTTCCTTCATCTCACACTTGCTTTAGCTTTAAATTTACTTTAATATTTTAGGTTTCTGGTATGATTTTCTGCATTTCTCTGTAATCTTTCTTCTGTGTTTTTAATAAAGTGTTTTTAGTGGCCTTGCCACTTTTATCAAAAAAAAATCATTAGAAGGACATTGTGACAGGAATCAATGTCATATTGTACCCTTTAAAGAACAAATTTATACATAAGGACATGGGTAACGACACTCCCAACACTAATAGAAGGCTTTTAAGCATCCAACCTCACCAAAACAAAGAGAGAGGAGGGTAAATGAGAAGAAGATGATATGTAGATATAATAGAGAAATAAAATAGTATTGTAATAGAAGCTATCCAAGCATATGTGATATATATATTAGTAAAGAATGTACATTATGTAATGGATATGATATAAATATGAGTAGACCTATTTTAAAATGCCTATGAATGTATAAAATTACCTAATCTTCTTTTTATGCACATGTTAACTACCACACCATTTTTATTTCCTTCTTATTGCATCACCCTAGGATTAATTCTTTGGACATAAGTAATCTAAACCACATGTTCGTATTTGGTTAGATTGATTAATTTAATCTCTATTAAACATTGATGTTTTCATTTTGGTTCACTTGAATTCCTAAGACATATGTTATCTAATTGAGAGAGTTGAGGAAGACCTTTGGGGGGTTTGTGAGGTAGGTGCTTTCTCCCTTGGTCAAACATTTGGATGAATTGACTTAATAATTATGAACAAGGACCAAAGATAACAAGCATATTAATGATGCAAAGGAGTAATAACTTTATGAATGCATCTTTAATGCACTTTATGAAATGATTTTTAGGTGTTAGGTACTAAATGATCAAGTCTCACAAATAAACTAGGGTTAGCCCTTTAACAAAACTCCAAAGATGGTAAGTGAAATATTTGTGACTTTAAGTTGTCGCATAACAACTACTTGTAAAGATTAGATTAAACCTAAATTTCAACCTAAAATTTAAAAGAATTGAATTCTTTTCCACAAATTATACAAATAATCTAAATCATTTATACAAATCACATATTTAAACTTGAATAAAAATGAAATCTGATGAAAAAACTAAACTGTTCACTAGAAAAATTATAAATAAAAGTAAATAAAATTTAAATTACACATCAATTTTTTTTTAAAATACATTACTTATACAATTATAATAAATTAAAAAGTTATTAAAAAAACTATATTATCAACATTACAATAATTAATTAAAATAATAATGCGCGTGACAAGGTAACGAGGTCATCGTTTAGACTACACCAAGGCTCATATAAACAATCTTATAGGATGTCAAATTGCTCTCCTACAATCATTGACCATCCACGGAAGCTTGGTAAATGAATTTATTTTAAAACTATTAAAAAAATGCGTGACTCAAAGATATAGCGATAAGATCCACAACACAGAATGACCAAGATAAAATAACATCATTTTAGGATGACCACTTTCAAGGAAGAAACATGCTATTCATTATTTATAAGCATGGAATTTGTTTTTCCCAACCACAGAGTCATTGAAATCTCACAGCGCTATTACAAGGCAGCCTTGGCGATAGCCTCGACATTCACATAACCCGTCTCCAAAATCAATTACCTCTTCCTCATTTTCTATTTCAACCAATCAATTGTTTGCATAAAACTCTGATTGGCAGCTATTAGACAATGATCTGATGACACCAGAGTCGTACTGAATTTCCATTCCTTGTGACGAAGGCTGATGAACCATCTCAAACATGGAAATGTCAGTTGCACTTTCCTGATAAAGCTGTACCCACCTCTTCTCTGCTTCTTCCCATATCTCTGCTACTTCACAGAATTGCAAATCCCCTTCACAAACGAAACCACAAACCAACAATTTTTCGTCCACCACACGCCCACTAACGAAATGCTTGGCATGGATCATCTCCCCCATACTCGCCCACTTCTTCGTCAATGGATCGTAAGTTTCCGCCGATTTTAGACAATTGCAGTCCGTATAATCCTCCATCCCATCAGAATTCTGGGCACCCACATCAACAGACTTGTCTCCGCCTGCAATAAATAGTTTACCGTTAACTACTCCGCAGGCAAAATTTGCCCGGGCATCTTTCATGCCCTGCTCGCAACTCCACCGATTTGTTCGGGCGTTGAAGACGCTCACTTTGTTGGTCGCCGGAAAACTGGTACAATTGCTGTGCCATTCACAGCCGCCAATTACAAACAGTAGCTCGCCAATTACTGCGCAGCTAAATCCGCAGATTGGCCTGTGCTCTTCCCTCATTAACGGCATCGGCCGCCACTCTGAATCCTGTGCAGTTGCATTCCTGGCAAACCAGAGAATAGAGGTTCGATTCTCTTGCTCGCACACCACAGCAGTGTAAAGCCAGGATTCCGTTACCTGCAGCCATTTTCTATGGGCGAAAAGAGCAGGACTTGTTAGGGCATCCCTCCAGGAGAGAGAAACCCTAGACATTGGTTCACAGTAATATTGCCTTGGCACTCTAGCCAGAATTTGCAAGCTCACGTCGTAAGGCAATCCAGGAAAGAGACTTTCCTCCATCTTCTATTCAATCACTGAACGGGCTCATTCCAACATTCCAACTGCTGTACTTAGATACACGCGTATGAATGTACGATAGAATTTTAAAATAAGAAAATTAATTCTAGAAATTATTTTATCAAATGACCGGTTACTTCTATGAAGACGATTTGCGATATCATCGAAGGTATCTTGAGATAGAGTGATAGTGCCGAATCCGCTTGTGGTTTTAGATTCGATGTAGTGGC
>VDFB02177717.1:0-41408 GCA_007258455.2 Sequoia sempervirens | reverse complement strand
ATGAAGATATTTCCATCTGTACAACATTTTGGAGCTAGAAAGGAAAATTTGTTGCTCGTTCCGCATCTATTTATGTCTTTGCCAAAAGACAAAGGGAGATATCAACGTCGTTTTCTCGATCCAAAAAAACATGTTTGGATTTTATCCAGGTCTAACACAAATCTGAATCATAAAAATGATCGAATCTTAAAGAACCAAGGAACAATAAGTTGGGAAAGTCCTTCGGAGAAGGAATTGAATAACATTGAATGGGATATAAATACCCCCTCCTCAAGGGCATTTTGGGAACACTTTTGAATTTTCATAACTACATGCTACTAATTTACATCCTCAATCCTTTGCCATCATTTTAGCCATCTCTCTTGATCATATTGCACATCTAATCTTGCATTTTAGTCATTCAATCCATCATCTAAGGAGCACACAAAATCATTCCAAGCAAGGGCCAATCAAAGAGATATCAACAACAAGGAAGGTGAAACTGTTTGCATTTCATTTTATTTATCTTCTTTTTCGTTATATCACTCTTTTGGCTAATCTTGAGGTGTCCTTGGTCTTTTAACATTCGCATTCTTAAGTTGTTTTGCACATTTAGAGCAGGATAAATTCCAAGGTATACATTTAGAATATACTTGTGTCCCGTAGAGGATGGTGGGTTGATAGGGCCTATGAAATCCACAACCCACTGAGCAAAGGGCCTTACCTCAGTAACTAATTGGAGTGGAAGTGCCGCATACCTTTCCCTTGTTGCTGCGGTCTGGCAAGTGTGACAGGTCCGTACATGATGGTGAACGTCCTTGAATAGTGTGGGCCAGTAATATCCTGCCCTCAGAATTTGATTTGCTGTGGCAATTGCAGAACCATGACCTATACCATATTTTTTATGAAATTCGTTCATCTCTCTTTCAGCTTCCTACTTCCCGAGACATCTCAAATAAATGCCTTCATGATTTTTCTTGTATAGAACAACTCCTTTTAACATGTAACCATCACTCTTTAACTATAAAGCTCTTCTCTGTACAACATTAAGATGACCTGGAGATCGCTGGTTCAACAAGTAATAAACTATGTCATCATACCAACCATCTGGAGAAACCTCTTCGACATTATAATTCTGAACAGTCAGTTTAGGACCTATTTCAGCCATAGTCTGAGTGAGTCCTTGCCCTCTTACCAGCTTCATGGGCTGGATCTCAATATTGTACTCTTGTAGCATTGTCACCCATTTAGCTCTACGCTCACCTAATTCATTTTGCATCAAAAGTAACTTGACTGCAGTATCTGGGACAACTGCATAAACTTTATTCCTGAGGATGTAGTGCCTGAATTTCTTCACTGTCCTAACTAAGGCATATGCGTATTTTTCCACACTCGGATATCTCAACTCAACATCTTTTAATGGTGCACTCATAAAAGCAATAGGATGCTTATTTCCCTCATCAAACTTTTGGGTTAGCATTCCCGCACATGAATGGTCTGAAGCAAATGAATAGATATAGAAGGGTTTACTGTAATTGGGACTTACCAATACTGGAGCATCAGCAATGGCCCTTTTGATCTTTTCAAATGCCTCCTTTGCTTCCGTAGTCCATTCGATCTTAGCGTCTTGCTTCAACATTGCATTCAATGGATTAATGATTTCAGCAAATCCAGTGATAAATTTTCTGACGAAGTTGATCTTGCCAAAGAAAGACTTCATCTCCTTTTTGCTAGCAGGTGGCTGAATCTTCAATATAGCTTCCACTCTTTCTGGATCAATGGCAATTCCCTCTTTTGATATGACATGTCCTAGCAGCTTTCCTTCTGTTACTTTGAAAATACATTTTTTAGGATTCAGGGATATGCCAAATTCTCTGCACCTTTGAAACACTTTGCGCAAATCTGAGATGTGATCCCTTTGTTTTTGGAAAAGACAGTCAAATCATCCATATAAATTATGATGCATTTGCCTATGATATCTTTAAAAGCAATATCCATAGCCCTTTGAAATGTGGCCCCTGCATTAATAAGTCCAAATGACATCCTCCTGTAGGCAAAGGTACCCCATTTGGTTGTAAAAGCAATCTTGTGCCTGTCCTCATACTGGACCATCACTTGATTGTACCCCGAATAACCGTCCAGAAAGGACATCATCTAAGATCCATTAACCACTTGAAGCACTTCATCCAATGAAGGAACTGGATAGTTATCATTTTCTGACGATCTGTTTAAATTCCTGAAATCGACACAAAGCCTAATTTCTCCATTCTTTTTCCTTACAGGAACCAGGTTTGCTACCCATGTTGAATGCCTGAGAGGAAATATAATTCTGGCAGACAGTAATTTCTGAACTTCTTTCTATATGAGTGGTTCCAACAATGCATTTATAGGCCTCTATCTCTGCCTAAAAGGTTTAGCACCTGGCTTCAGGGGTATAGTATGAGTTATGATTGATGTATCATAAGATTTCAAATCCTCATAACTCCAGGCTACTATATTCAGAAAGCTGTGCAGGGCCTCAATTATCCCTTTTCTTTCCTCTGGAGTGGACACTTTGCCAATGAAGATATTCTTAGCATTGTCCTCAGTTCCCAAATTGTGAGTGTCGCACTGTCCATTGATTGACTCTTTCTTGGACTCTTGTTCCTGATCTCTGATTTTATCCATATCAAAAATTCATTCCAACTATACCATTCCCCTTGGAATAGTATTAGACTTTAGATTCATCATGCCTTCTAAGTCCTGTTCTACTTCCTGAGGTTTTGCTTCATCGATGATTTGGGAAGCAAAAATGTCTGTATTTGTGATAAAATCCAGAATATGCTTGTCATCTTCAAATACTTGGAAGTTAGTAACATTGTCTGGGACGGACGACATAGGAGTCAATTCTATAGTAAACTTCTTCAAACCTGACAAAGATAAAGGCTGTAAGGTGCTCGCTACCTGAGCTAGAGAGTCTGCAGTTTGATTCTTCTACTGTGGTATCAGTTGGATATTGAAAGCGTCAAATCCCTCAATGAGGTCCCACACTCTATGCCTATAATTAGTCATTCTCCTATCATGGCACGAGTATCGTTTCCTTACTTGCTTGATTACTAACTCAGAATCACCAAAAACTTGTAGGATTTTAACCTTTTTCTTGAGTGCCATGAGAAGTCCATGAATTAATGCTTCATACTCTGTTACATTATTAGTATAGTGAAATTGGAGTCTATGGGCCGCAAAGAATATTTTACCTTTTGGGCTGATCAATTCAAACCCTGCTCCAGCTCCATGCTTGGATTTGGATCCATCAAATTTGAGAGTCCAACATTCAGCAGTGGTAGTCTTCTTTATCATATCCTTCGGCTTATTAGTGCTGGATAATTCTTCAGACAACATAGGTTTATTTCCTTGATAACCTTCCTGTGGGTTTTGTGCATCTGTCCTAACAGCCTGGGTTGGATTTAGGCATTTCTGCACCTATTCTACTGCTGTATGGCATAAGCAACACTCCAACTTTGAATGGGAAGCATTATGAACTCTACACCAATTGGGTAAGAGTAATTCCTTAAAACTTGTCCTTCTGCCTAGGTGAAATTTGATTTTTAACACAGTATTTGATGAATTCCTGAAAACTATCTAATAAGCTAATTTGATTATCTTCAAATCCTTCTTCTTCCTCTGTTGATTTTTTCAAAACAGCAACATGACTGGACTTTGTCTCTACATCGATAGGCATCGTGTGTAGCATCAATACCTCTTCTAAGTCTGACTCCTCATACTGAGCTGATAACATATAATTTCCTACTCCCACTTTTGATATCAAAACTTCTGTCAAAGTATTTTGGTACTCTGTAATCATGTATTTCATTCTTGGTTCTCTTTCAATTCTAATCTGATTTGGCACCCCTTTCCAAGGAAGCCACATGTGAGAGTGGTCAGTAGACACATATCCATTGAGAGCCTTAGTAAAATCTCTTCCTAGAATCAAACCATATGCATCAGGGATATTAGCTACCTAAATATTGATAACTTGCTGAACCCTTGGGTCAGAAGCTATCTGCATGTGAATCATATTTAATTCTCCCACCACATTTACTTTAGTTCTATCCAATTGAGTTACCTTCTTCTGAGAATCAGCTGGTGTAATCCCTAAAGCTCTACAAACTCCAAATGGCATCACATTGGTGGAAGCACCAGAATCTAGTAAACAATTATGTAAATTCTTACCGAATATGCACACAGAAATTAGAAATGGTGGGGGTTTCTGTCTTCCCCTGAAACAAAGTTGGCTGAATATCTACTTGGGCCACTTGAGTCTTGTCCTTTTCTTTTCCTTTATCTCCAGGGGACAAGTTAGTCCGACTATGGGCCTGGCTTTGTGTTTTCACAGGCTGAGAACTAAAAATTTTGCTGACATCCTCACCAAAAGGTTTATCCAATGACCCTGGACATGCATCATAAGTACCTAGAACTACTCTCCTAATTGCAGGGAACCTTAATAACTCAAATGCTGAAAGATTTACCTTTAATTTCTTGAACTCCTTAGTGACATATGAAGCCATTTGTTCCTCACTCATATCAGTGGAAGCCTCCCTAGATGGTTCCTCCACCTTGTCCTTGCCTACTTGAACAGTCTTTTCCTTCTGTGAGTCAGTTTGGGCCTGTCTTTCCTTCGAGAGGTATTGTTTGGAAACATGTGGATAAGATGGATTATTGCTAGCATTAGGATTTGGAGGAGTACTGAAATTATTAGGAGGAATAGAGGTAGTGAAAGGTCCCCCAGCCTGTGGGGCATATCTCTCAGACCTTTCCTTTGAAACATCTATACCTCTTCAATGTAAGCCTCTTCCTGATCGAGGGGGCCATTGTCATTCATTGTTTCTTCATTGAATAACTGAGCCACTTCATCTCCATTACAAATCTGATCTGTTTTCCCCTCCTGAGAACCATATTCCTCCTCTGGCACATTTTCCTTACTTGCTGGGAAGGGAGCATGATTTAATACTAGTACATGAGAATCATAAGGGGTGGAGGGAACAATCTCCTGCCCATTTGTGTTATTCTCTACCTCATACTAGAAAATGGAGGCTGCAGTTTGGAACTTTGGACATCCTAACTCCGAATGTTGGCTTGTCTTATGGAGCCTACACCATCCTGATAAGGTTGCTTCAGCCAAATACACACCACTGGAAGGCTTGTCTTGACTGACTAGTTGATTTGCAGGTTGGTTGACAACATGATTAGCTGGTTGATCCAATGGGGTGGGGACTCCTCCATTATTAGGTCCTGTATTCCATGTCCTTCTCTGTCCTTGTGATTGCCTCTTATCAAATCCTAATCCACTACCTTGTCCTCTGTCGAAATTTGGCCTCCTATCATTATTCAACCCTATGTCGTTGTAACCCTTATCCTGATTGTATCCCCTGTCACTATAGAATCCTCTTTCATTACGCTATCCTCTGTCAAAATTCTGCCCTTGTGCAAATTCTCTGTTCTGATTAGACTGCATACTCTTCTGGGTAGCTTGAAGTTGGCTATTTTGATTTCTTAGGTAGGTTACCTCTAGATTTAGCTTCTTTATCTGCACAGCCATTTCATCAATCCTCTCCCTATTTGGATCTCGATAAGAGATCTGGTTTGGATTACTTTGAGAAGGAACAGGCATTGTAGCGGATCCTATAGACTAATGTAGCACTTCTGAGTTCTACAAATAAGCAGGGAAACTATTTGGTTGTGGCTGATACATAGGCTAGTTAACCTGCTGCTGGAAAAAATTCATCATGGGGGAGACCAGCTCATGGGGGCACCAGGGTGTGGCACTAGAGATAATTGGGGTACTGGATTCATGATTGGGGTATGATTTGTAAGAGCCTGATTTACTGCCCGAACCTGATTGGGATGTGTAATAGGTCCTCAAGAAGGAAATGGTCCAGTCAAGTGTTGTCTCAAATCTGTGCTAAGCTTAACAACTTCTGTATAAGCATCAGTTAGGGTAGCTGGAGGATTAGGTCTCCACTTCAGAAAGGTGGCTGTCAAGCTGTCTAAGGCTTCATAATAGACTCCCAAGGCTGTATTATTGTCTAGGACATAGGGGTCTTGAAGTCTGGTGTATGCACGATGGAACCTATTATTGAAACTAGATATTGGTTCATTAACCTCTCTCTTGACTTTAGTGAATTGCAGGTATAATTCATTAGCACTGATGGGTATTCTGAATTTCTGTAAAAAGGTAATCTCAAGATCATTCTAGTTGAGAATCAAACCAGAAGGGAGGTGATTGTACCAGTAAAAGGCTTCCTCTCCTAGTGAATAAGGAAACAACCTACAGGCAACATCCTCATGAACAATCCCTCTGTCTTTGAGACAGGTCAGGAAAATCCTTATATGTTCTTCTGCAGTCCTGTTTGGGTCATTAACATGGGTTACAGGCGGTATAGGATTTTAGGCATTGTTATAGCGAAAAATAGGTAATTGTGGCGGAAGGCCATTGGAAAGAGTAGAATTGGTGGTTGTGGTTGGTTAACGATAGGCTAAGGTTGTTGAATGGGAACTACTTCAGGAATGGGTATGGCTTCAACCTCTAGGTGTGAAGATAGGGATGATGCTGGTGAAGGGATGGGTGATGATGATTCTCCCCTTTCTTGAGTCCTTCTTGACCTAGGGGGAACTGTAATTCCTACAAATCTTCCTCTTCTGCGGTAGATTTTGTGTTTCTCCTATATCTTTCAGGAGAAATGGCGTTCAAGAAACGATCCAGTGTGCTCATTCAATCCCTCCTTCTAGCGCCAATTTGTTGATGGTGTTTTCTACACACCAACAACTCAGACAGAACGCAATATTCTATCTCTATTGAAAGGTTATTTTCAACAATAAATTACTAAAAATCACCCCAAGGTCTCTCGGGTGTCAGGTCTTGACAATGCATAAACAACTTAGATAATATGTGAAATGCTGGTAATCACAATCGGACCTTACTACAAGCAAACTGTATCTTTCCAATTTAATGATCTCGCAATATGATGATCTTAAATCCTAAATCTAACCAGATGATAAAGAAATAGCAAAAGATAAGGGTGCAAGGATATGAAAAAATCTAAACTATTCCTAGAATGAACAATGCAAATGATAGATATCTAGAATGGACCAATCTCAAAGTACCAAATCTTGCTTAACCCACAATGCAATATCACAAGAACGGTGCAATCTTCTAAGGTATATAAATTTTCAAATTATAGATGTTCCTCCATAATCGAACTAAGCACAAATAATTGTATGGTCTAGGTGGACTTCACCAGCCTACTACAATCAGATAGTTACTGGGAGTATAGACTAGAGATTGCTACAAACATTCCAAATATAAAATCATGAACATCATTCACCAAACTTAATTCAATTCTAAATACTAAACCGTAGATCTTTAAGCAATTTGAAAGATGAAACAACAGGAACCATGCAAGATAACCAACACAAGAGATTTCACCAAGAAAACCACAATGTCTTCAATTGTATTAGTTCATCAAAATGCTGCAACAATTCCATTGTTCTGTTACAATATTTGCTTGAAGAACTAAACTCTGCAAAATGCTCTAATTCAACTATATTGAACTCTGACTCTTACTCTTCTATCCTCTTCTATCTATATCTTACAATGAGGCAGGAATGCCTTTATAGAGAATTCATAAAACATGTCGGCCCAGCCAAGCATTTACAAAATAAAAATAGCCAAAACAAGTTGGCCCTAGGAATTTCAAAATAAGGCACACATTAAATGCGGATATATCATCAAGGTTAGCCTAGACACATTCCCCAATGTTGCCCGGATCAACATATGCCCTATAATAATAGGGAAGCACAAATCTCAAAATAGTGCCTCCCACTCATCCTTATTCTAAATCACGAAGACCCTCAAAATAATTTTATCCAACTCAATAGCGGTGGCAAGGCAGATCCTAAAGCAGGCATTTCAGTAGGTCAATCTTCTTGTTGCTGCTATTAGCAGTATGTCATGCATGATTATATCATGGGACTGGTGCCTTGACGTTCTCTAGGAATGCGGGGCGTGGCTTCTACCGTTCTGGTTGTTTCAGAACAGTGTGGTTTCTGGATTCTTGATCTCAAAAATACAATACATCCCTCATAAACTTTGATTAAATCTTATCTATTAATTTCTTTCATTTAGATCTTCCTCAGCGGCTCTATGAGATCACAGTCATAAAACTCATAGTCTGGGAGGAAGATCCCATCATTAGCTGATGTGTGTAATCACTTTTGGTTTCTAGAAAGGTCAGTGTCTATCTTGGGATGGCACATGTTTCATAAGTCTTTAGCTCAGCTGTCCTTCCGACAGAAAGGACTTGGTGCATCGTCGCTTTCTTGTATTTGTAATCTGTGGAGTTTGGGTGGGGCTTTCATCCTTAGATTTTGAAATGGTTCCTTGGGCAAGAAACTAGGAGTAGCAGAGGAAGATGGGTGAAGAGATTGCAGAGGTTTCATTACATCCTCCAAGCACTTCCTAAGCCTCTCATTTTCCCTTTTAAGCTCATGTTTTGACTGAGTCTCTTTCCTTAGCCTCCCAATTATTACTGCACTGGACCCTTCATACTCTTCAATATCTTGTTCCATAGATGCTGGTCCAAGGTTAAAAGTCTGCACATTGTAATCCTTACCAGTGACCTCTTCTTTAGTTTTATCTGCAGCAGGGGTGGCAATGTGAATGACCCTGTTACTCACTTCATCTCTTTCTATCCTTGAAACTACTTTGGCCGCCTTCTTCTTTTTGCCTTTGCCGATCTTAGATAACATCTCATCCCAATCAAGAGGAGTGTCTTCAACAACGACTTGTTTCTTTCTTGTCTTTTCTAACCAATCTAGGATAGTAGGATCCACCCAGTTCATCTGTTTTGCCTCTTTTAATATATGTTTTATCCTTTTCCCTTTTTTAGGGGCGCTCACATGATCTACTGCCCAATCTCACTCTTCTGCCGGCTGATGGGGTTCTATGAGGAATATTCTCCTTTTCGGGTGATCCATTACCTTTCTACTCTGGAGATCCTAATATTGGACTAATGGAAGGATGTTTTCATTTTCTTTAACTGGCTGGGTTGCCACACGAAAGAGTTCTCCTTCCTTGAAGGTTCACCTCTCCACTGGTCACATTTCTCAAAGGTCTCTCTTGCTCTAGGAGGGCATGCTTGGCCGAGAGGAGTAGCCCTAGGTTGTTCCCACAGTGGTGTCTTTGGAGAGGGATCATCTTTGCATCCGGCCTTGGGGATGGGGTGTAAAATCTCATGAATAATCCTTTGTCTTTTCTAGACTCTCCCATTAACAATCCAGGTCTCATCTTTAGATTTACACAATATTTTATCTTTGAAACTGAGTTGATAACATCTTCCACTTGAAAATTATATGAGAGGAGCATCTTCTTCTTCTAATTTTTAAATTCCTCTTCATCGAGGACCTGCTTATTTTAGGGTTATTCTTTTCTTTCCTTTTGGTTTTATTTTGAAGTCTTGCTCACTTTCTTTAGGACCCTTGATTTTGATTTTTGAAGGTGATCTCTATGTTTTTTCCCTTTGGGATCATCTTCCCCAAATTCTTCTAAAGTGGACATAGGATTGAGTTTTCCCATCAAATTAAAGGTATAGGGTACCTTCTCACTTTCCAACTCCCAAACCTTATGTTTTAACCATGAAGTAGTAAATTTCATAACCGGCGCCATCAGATCTTCCAACTCAGTTACCTTATCATCATTCTAGTTTATCTCTCCAATTGATCTGTCCTTAATAGACTCATATGCATGATCTTGCACCAGGTTTCCATCATCCTCTAGCTGGTCAGGGATTAACTTGACATTTTATTGCCTAATCACATCAACAGGAAGCCTAGAGTACCTTTTCTTCCTTGCCTCAAAATCATCTTTAATATTGGCCCAATAGTCTTCTAGGTCATCCTTGTGGCAGTATTCTTTGGTGTCCTTTTTTTGTGCTTCCCCGGTGATATCAAATTTTGTCCTTTTGGAATGGAAGGAGAAACCATGAGCTGCCAATTCATCCCTAGCTACATGTGCCGATTGGATGGAAGTGCACACCTCTACTATGCTAATTCCAAGAGGGAAATCTCCACCGAAACCTATTTTTTTCTTTTCCCTTTTGACAATTGCATCAAATTCACATATCTGTCTCACAACTTCCAGTAACACAATATGATCAGTAGGGTACCTAGGTAACCTGTATGGAGCAACCGGGCATCCGTCAATTCTTATGTAAGAGAAGGTGGGAAACTGAATGAACCAGACTCCATATTTCTTTATCAACTCCTTCTCTCCATCTGACAGTCTCACATGCTCTGCATTTTGAAGCAACCTGTGATATGCATTGTGAATGCATCATTGGATCTTCTGTAATCTCTATGTCCTAGGTGCAATTCCGGGTAAATATTATAAATTACATCCTGTCCAAATGTTCCCTGTGGATTAAAACCACTGTATGGGTAGAATCTAGCCAACACATACATCACATAAGAAGACATGGTGAACTTCTTAGTTTCTAGGATGTTCCTCAGTTGTTTATCAATCATAGTGCTAATAAGTCCTGCCCAATGGTAATTAGTTCCCTGCTCAATTTTATTGATCACATGGACCATCCAACTTTCCAATACTCCATCACTCTTCAAACCTGCCACTCTGCTCAAAAACGTGATCGCATCATAAATATCTGATCTAAATTTAATCCTATGCAATTGCTTAGGCAGTTTGGAGTAATGTGACTTTGGCTTTTCCAACCAAGAATTAATCATCTGCTAAGCTTTGGTTGGCTCATTCTCATAATATGTTTTGGCCAAGTCCATGTTCAAGGCACACACAGAAGGAAAATCTGGCATGTCAAAGGCTTGGGCAATAGAAACAGGATTAAAATTATCTAAGACTCTTCCTTCGGTACTCACAACCCTTTGTGTGTCGAAGTCATACTGTCGGGCACACTCTAGTATTAACTCATAGCATTGGATTGTAGGAGGGAACCCTGCCACATGAACTAATCCAGACTTCATCATTCCCTGTCTCAGGACCGACAGATCCTTCTGAGCTGTTCTCTCTTTGAATTCCTCATATCGCCATGCTCCAACATTGGTGTCCGAGACCTCAGACCACACTGAAGATATCTTGCTTTCTAGTAGCTAACTCTTGGTATCCAACCTTAATCTTTTTGCCTCTGAAATGGAGGACCCCTCCATGTCACCTTTAGATTTTCCTGCTACAGCCTTGCTTGATTCAGCCTGCATTCACAAAGGATCATCATGAGTATCCAATTGTCATACATATTCCAATCCAAAGGTGAGCATAAAATTATATAAAGCAATTAAGATCCATCACAAATCCATCAATCCCTGACAATCCAGAAAAACAAAGCAATCTGGGAAAAAAAGGTGAACCGGGAAAATCCAGTCAGGGCGGAATTCAGAGAAATCTGACCCAGATGGATTCTTGCTACAAAGACCTCATTCACCAAATAAATCATTAGTACGGACATAAGATTATAATATTATCATGAAATTCATCCATTAGCAACAAGAAATCATCATTTAGCACTTTACCCTATTAGCCTTAGCTTTGAAAAATCAAAGAAATGAAACCGGACAAGAAGAGCGGAAAAGTCCGGACAAGATGGATTTTCACGGACAGTTCAAATACTCCAGAATTCGCTATACCCCATGGAATTGGCCGAAACTAGGAAAATCCAAGTGCACAGGAATTTCGCGGACACCCCGGAAACCCGACGAAATGCTAACACGTGAACCATTAATCAAACGATCATGCAAACTTCTCTACTTGGATTCTAATGGTCCCAAAATCGATGCCAAGCAACAAAATTCAGAATGCACATGAATTTGAATTTCAAAATACCTCTGAATAACTAGTCTTCAAGTCAAAACAACGATGCCCTAAATCCCATAACCAGACCTCCGCCATGAAAGCCCGGGCAAGCTTAAAATTTCAAAGAAAACTATCATTGAGATGATCAATCGAAGCGCACATGAATTTCTTAAGGAATGAGCAGGTTGAGCTGAACATAAATCATGAAATCGTGACAACCCTACTAAACCTTGGCAAATTCAGGCAAATGAACCGAAACCCTAATCTTCACAAGATAGCAAATTACGCACTTAGAGGGAAAAAATCTGACCCAGAACACCATCCATAAGGACACACCCACCATTTAATGGATAAACACAAGCACACATGGTATGGGTGATGAAGTTTCATGAAAAGATGGGTCAAACCCTAGCTTTATAAATACAAAGCCATAATCCAAGCAAAGCCCAACCCAAAATGGCTACCAATCGACCTAGAAAGATTCAATTATCACGCAAACGGATGGAAGGGCTAGCCACGACTTACCATGGATCAATACGGATGAGGCTTGAGCTCGAAGAGGCGACTGCAAAACAAGTGTGCCCTAGCAACAAAAATCCTAACACCAGCACCCAAACAATCCATGCGCAAGCAGCTCAAGATCAACACTCAAAGCCCGAATGAAGAATGCACTCAGACGCCAAAGTAGAAAACAGGTGAATATTGAAGTCAAAATGATGCCTAAAAGACTTTAAATCTGTTCATACCCGCGTTTGAGCAAAGGTACTTTGAGCATTAATGAGTGACAAGACATGTCTGAAAAATCTAGAAACCCGAGCCCAGGACAGAATTTCGGAAAAAAACAAGACACGCGGAAAATCCAGATAAACACGAATTCTGCGGATTCGGAAGAAACTAGGATTTTAATGGAGTTCGGGATTTCGACATAGTCTGGGAAAATCCGTGAGAACCGGAAAATCCCGGAGTCAACTAGAAACCCAGATTTAGAAAATTTAGCAATAAACGGACAATGAACCAGAGCCCGGGAAAATCCGCCGGAGCTGGAAAATCCCGGATTCAGGTCAAAATCCAGATTTTCACTGAAACCCAACTTTAACCAATTCAAGCCCCAAGGCAAGACCAAATCCAGTAAGACCAATATCTCAAGACCTCAAAAAATAAATCCAATAAAACCAAAGGTCAAAAGACATCCAAAAAAGAGGATCCCCACTCCAAGTGGGGCGTGTGTGCAAAATTGCACAACACTGACCATAGTTGGTTTTGAGATATGTTTTAGAAGGCCCAAATGGGTCCTAGAATCTAGTTTTTTTTAGGAGATTCAATTTGGTGTTGAATATTTACCTGATTTCAACTATATGGAGTACTACAAGAGTTTAAGTCCTTGAATACAATAATTTGTGAATATGATGAAACATAGTTTTTTGAGTGCTTTGTTGATTTGAAACTATCAAATAAATTCTATTTAAGGTGTACAAGAGGTCAGGTGAGAGTTGGAATCAAGTTTTGGTGGTTTGGAATCTTTTGGCCTTGTGAAATCAGGGTACGGTGAAGAGAATTTGAGTTTGGTTCATTTGAAGACCTCCCCTGCATTGCATCAAACTTTGTCAAGCTTTGTATTGATGCATTTTATTCAATAAGTGGTAGCTTTTTTTATCACTTGGCACTTTATTTTGGAGTCATGCGCTGTTCAATTTGTTTAACACTCCCTAGTTGATGTAAAATTAATAGTCTCTACATTAGCCAAAAGTAAGCATTCATTTGGAATATTGGTCTTTGTTTTAGCTAGTAGGAAGTTGTGTTTGTTTGTTTTTTTGTGCTTGATAGTTTATCCTTTGCTATATTTGAAAATATCACTGTAAAGCTTGACTGTTAACATTTTGGTGTATGCATTTGAGGTAAAAAACACAGTCATTTAGTGATTTGTATTTTGGCAAAACCCCCCATTGAAATCTTTTATATTGCACATATAAATTTTGTCTATAGTTTTAGTCTAGGGTTAGGTCTTAGGGAGCTGCCCCTTACAATTTGAAGAACAGTTCTACAGTGTACTAGATTATATTTTTAGAGGGTTTCAAGGCATAGCTTATGAAAGTCAATCTTATTGGGGAATGATGAAGAGATCAATAAAATTATGGAAAGAGAACACAACTTCATTTATAAGAATAAGAAAAATGAAATTACAATTATATACATTAATAAATTTTTGCAAGAAAGGAGAAGGATATGCAAAATATTACAAACCCATGGTTTAGGGTTTCTAGGCCAAGCCCCAAATGTGGAAAGATTTATTTTTCTTTTTGAGAAGTGAAAGATCGTGCCAAGAGGCTTGCACTCATTTTTCTAAGAGTTCATATCTGCAATAGGAGTAACGGGTTTTCAAAAAACCCCAGATCAAGACAAACCCATAATGCCATTGAATAGAGCCCACGACCATAATCATGGAGCCATGAAGGAGGCTTAAAATATAATAAATAAAATTTTACAATGTTCTTTTTGGAAATAGAAAAAATATTCCAGAGAGGCCATGACCAAGCTATCACTAGGAAAGAGAAAAAATGCAGAAATAAAAAAAATTTCATCGTTTGATCAAACCAAATATGGAGAGTATGATTTGTTTCATTACTTTTGCTAGTGAGCTAAGTCTGGAGAAGTCGATCCAAGATAGAAAGATTTAAAAATAAGGATGCATGGTAGAAACAAAACACCCATTCATTCGTATCTATTGAGTCCAAATCGAGCTTGTTTTGACAGAAAATAGAGGTAAAATATAGAGAAATAATGCATAGAAACTTACTCAACTTCTTGTTGTTCGAAGAAATGTGAGCTCCAAAAGTGATTTGATGTTACCCTCAAGACAAGCAAGGTGTCAACAGAGTAAAGCAAGAAAAAAATGCCATGAGAATCCGAGAAGGAATGTCTTTGAAAACACATTTAAATAAGTGGAAAGAAATCATGAACCATGAAAGCTTTACTTGATTCAACCTCAACAAAAATTTCTATGACGAAAACTCTCAAAAGCAATAAGAAAATTGACAGAGACTCCTTCAGAACTCTTGAGGTTTCAAACCCTAATGATGGTGGCATGTGTAGGGCAAGGGAGCTCAAAAAAACCAAGTGAAAATGAGAGTTGAAAATTATGGCTTGGGTATTTTGTTCTAATTCATGATGGTGGCAAAAATATTGATGTGAAAAAACTCCCACACAATCACGTATAGTGTATATTTTTAATCATTGAATCTTTTATTATCCAACCAAGTTTAGAAAACAAAATACATATATTTTATAATAAAAAATTACTACTATCTATTAAATTTATTAATTTGTATGTTCAATTAATAATTAAAAACCATTGATGTTATTTTATATAAAATAAAAATATGAAAAATATCTTTAACAAATATTAATTTTAATTTAAAATATATATAAAAAAATATTTATTTAAATAAAACTAAAATGAATATGAATTAAATATATAATTTAATCATTAAATTATAATTTTAAAAAATTGTGTGATTGTGATATTACATTATATTCTTTGTGCCCTAAGATTTTTTTTAATTAAATAGATCTACCTCTTGCATTTCTTCCAAACCATTCATATTATTATTGTGAAAAATAAATTCTAAATAATGATTAATATTCAAAATATAAATTTTATTATTATTTATTTATTTTATAATATGTTACAAATTAAATATTACAATTTTTAAATCAAAAGAAGATAAAAATTCCATTTAATTCAAATGCTATTAATTCTCAAATTTAAGATCATACTATTATCTTCATATTATCCTTTAATTTTTATTTTTTTATCCTTTACTCAAAAATTTTAAACATGGGAAAATTTGTAGATGATTGAATGCAAAAATGAAGTGTATTGTGCCATAAAATTAACAAAAGGGATATAGTTGAATTTTTAGGCCTTTGTAATCACACCAAGGGACATATAGGGTTGAGGGTCCAATGTATAGGGTAGAGGGTATACTAGGGGTTGAGGGTTGAGGGTTGAGGGTTGAGGGTTTAAGGGTTGAGGGATTAAGGGTTGATGGTTGAGGGATTAAGGTAGAGAGTTTACTAGGGTTTAATGGTTTAAGGGTTGAGGGTTGAGGGTAGAGGGTAGAGGTCAGTTTAAGGGTTTAGGGTTTAAGGGCCGAGGGTTGAGGGTTGAGGGTTTAGGGTTTAGGGTTTAGGGTTTAGGGTTGAGTGTTTAAGGGTTTAAGGGTTGATGGTTTAGGGTTGAGGGATTAGGGTATAGAGGGAGGGATGGATGGAGTGAGAGATGGAGGGAGAAGTGAGATATAGAGGAGACTAGAAGAGGAGGGAGGGACATAGATATATGATGGTTGAGGATCCAATGTATAGGGTAGAGGGTTGAGAATTGAGGGCATAGAGTTGAGAACCTATAGTGTTGAATATGGTTTATGGTATTAGGTTGAGGGTATAGGGCTGAGGGATTAGGGTTGAGGGTAGAGATTAGAAGGTTTAAGGGTTTAGGGTTGATGGTTAAGGGTTGAGGGTAGAGTGTTTAGGGCATAAGTTTGAGGGTATATGGTTGAAGGATTAGGGTTGAGGGTCTAATGTATAGGGTAGAGGGTATTGGGGTTGAGCGATTAGGGTTTAAGGGTTGATAGTTTAGGGTTGAGGGATTAGGGTCGAGAGGGAGGGATGGATGGAGTGAGAGATGGAGGGAGAAGTGAGATAGAGAGGATATTAGAAGATGAGGGAGGGACAAAGATATATGAGGGTTGAGGATCTAATGTATAGGGTATAGGGTTGAGAATTGAGGGTATATAGAGTTGAGGACCTATAGGGTTGATGATTTAGGGTATTGGGTTGAGGGTATAGGGTTGAGGGTAGAGGGTGAAAGGTTTAAGGGTTTAGGGTTGATGGTTAAGGGTTGAGGGTAGAACATTTAGGGTATAGGTTTGACTAGGGTATATGGTTGAAGGATTAGGGTTGAGGGTCCAATGCATAGGGTAGAGGGTATAGGGGTTGAAGGATTAGGGTTTAAGGGTAGAGGGTAGAGGGTAGAGGGTGGAGGTTTGAGAGTTTAAGGGTTGAGGGATTAGGATAGAGAGTTTACTTGGGTTTAAGGGTTTAAGGGTTGATGGTTGAGGGTAGATGGTATTGGGTACTTGATGGTAGAGGGTATAGGCTAGTTTAGAGTTGAGGACCTATAACATTGATGGTTTAGGGTATTGGATTGAGGGTATAGGGTTGCTGGATTAGGGTTGAGGGTAGAGGGTAGAAGGTTTAAGGGTTTAGGGTTTAAAGGTTTAGGGTTGATGGTTAAGGGTTGAGGGTAGAGCATTTAGGGTATAGGTTTGAGGATATATGGTTGAAGGATTAGGGTTGAGGGTCCAATGCATAGGGTAAAGGGTATAGGGGTTGAGCATTGAGGGTTGAGGGTTGAGCGTTGAGGGATTAGGATTGAGGGTTGAGGGTTGAGGAATATTTTGATGCAAGTGAAATGTAGGCAAGAAATTGAAGGCCAGTTGATATTGGGGAAGGATTTTTTGTTCTAAAACCCTTAATCCCTTAACCCCTAATCCCTGCTAGATCAGAACAATTAGACACTAAACCTAACGCTAAATCTAGTGCTAAACCCAACACTAAACCTGACACTAATTAATGCCTAATTTAGTGCCTACTTGTTCTGATTGGTGCAAAAAATGGAAAATGGCACCATCCCGATAAATAGCACCAACTTTTTCAAAAAATTGGAGAAAAATACATTAAAACAGTGGGTGGAAGCAAAAAATGAAGCAAAAAAGAGAGATAATCACAAGGATTTGTTGTAGTGTTTGGATATCTTTGTAATGTGTAAATAATTCATGTCTAGAGGATTTTCCATTCCACTGTGTTGGCAAATGGCTTTTGGTGTTGTCATTGATGACAACCAAAGTCATTGATCTGGTCCACATGTCAGTATTTGTCCATACTAGAAGACAAAGTGAAGAATAGGGTATCTGACTGAAGTTGAGTTTGTCAATCCATATGCATTATCAGTTTATTAGTTTTGGTTGTGGATCTCAGGGAAGGTTGTTGGGTATCTAGAATGTCTTATTCTCAAGTTTTGTGTCGTCGCATCAAGTGGTGTATGAGTTAGGAGATCAAGTTGTTTGATTTTATGTTCATTAGTATATGAAGGACAACTAAGTGACTGTGACGTGTTGCAGATGTTTAAGGAGAAATTGTTTGAGGTATTTTTGGGCTTGTAGATTTTTTTTTTGTGTCCTCACTATGCTGTGGTTGACTTTGGATGGTACGCATTGAAAATCATTTATGATTTGAGCCGACAGTTGGAAAATATTTTCTATTTTATTGTAGTCGACATGAAGCGATTAAATCCTTGGTAGTAGATATATATATAAGAGATCAGTTAATTCATTTTGCATGGTATTCAAAGTGTGTTGATGTATATTGCGAATATCAGAAGGGTTCGAAAGTGTTTATGCATAGTTTCACTTGTGCAAAAGAAGATTTTGTGAAGCGAGTTGAGGCAGAGTAGAGCAAATTGCAGAATCAGATAGTAGGTCCAGAATCTAATCTATGAGCCTAACCAAAACTGTAACTAGGCATTTGTAGATGCTACTTTCTCAGTTCAATCTTTTGATGTAATACAAATAGTTTGTAAAGTAGTGATCCTTCTTTATTTTGAGTAGTGAGCTCTAAGTAGTGTGCCTGAATGCAAGTGCATTCCCATTTTGTAAAACATTTATATTTGAGTACTCAAATTGTGTACTGACCTCCATTGTGGTTTTTCTCCTAACAAGATTTCCATATAAAAATCCTTGTGTTATGGTGTTGTGGATGATTTCTTTATGTGTTTGCGTCTTTCTCTTGGTTGAGTGTTATAAGTGGTTTAAGGATAAGATTGATGATGTTAAATATTGTTTAATACTAATTCACCCCCCCTCTCAATGTTCCTAATTCCAACAATTGGTATTAGAGCTAAGTTCCTCAGAAGAAGTTTAATAGCTTGAGGTGGATTGTGGATGTAATGGACTCTAATAGTGTTTAGCAGTAGCTTGTGGTGGCACTTGATGATCTTGATTAGTCCAAAGCATAAGTCTGAGAATTGAAAGAAAATCTTAAGAATGCCAAGAAATTCATTCAGAAGTTGAAGGATCAAGTTATTAAATCCAGGGAAAGGAGAAAGGATCTCTATGATTAGATAAAGAAAAAAGAGAGAAAAATTATTGAAGAGAGCAAAAACATGGATGACGATCACCTGAATCAAACCTTGAAGGAAATAACTGAAGAATGTGAAAAGCTTTCCAAAGACAATGCTACCCTAAAGCATGAGATGGAATCTATGATGATGAAGCTGACTAAGGAGATTGAAGATAGAAAGAAGAAAGAGGAGAATATTGCTCAGTCCTTAAAAGAGAGATCTGATGAATGCAACAAAAATAATGGAGAATTCATTCAATTGGAGATTGAATTGCAACAATCCATAGATAATGAACAAGAGCTTAAAAGACAAGTTGTTATTCTTACGGATGAACTTGCTACTACAAATGAATATAAGGAGAAGTTCAAGATTAGCTCAGTTAAACTTGATGAGTTGACTCAAGGATAAAAGAATGAAAGTGACAAGTGAGGCCTTGGATATGAGAAAGGAGAAAGTTCCATATCTAGACAAAGGAATTTCAGGCAAGGAAATTAGATGAACAAAGCAAAAAGGAATCCGGTAAGACAACCTAATGCACAAAATTTTAATGGATACTATTTTTCTTGCAATAAATTTGGTCATATGGTTGTTCAGTGTAGAAGTAAAATGAAATCAAGAGATTCATCATTTTCTAGTCAGTGCTTCAATTGCAATAAGTTTTCTCATAAGTCAATTGAATGCAAAAATTTGTCAGGAAACTCTGTCAATAGAAGGAATGTTAAATGTTATACCTGTGAAAGATTTGGGCATATTGGTAACCAGTGCAGATCAAGAAGAAATCAATGGAATGACTAGTTTGGACAAAGAAATTTTGTGTGTTACAATTGCAACAAATACAATCACATTGCTAGATTCTGCAGAAACAAAAACATGGATAGAAGAGGTCCAACATACAAAGGAAGAAATACGCATAAAGATGACAAAGGAAAAGGGAAAGTGACTATGGATGAAATAAGAAATTAGATGAAGGAGACATGGGGGTGGGTGCATGAAGTTGGGTAGCAATTTCGTGGCCACTTTCTAATTTTTTTTGGAAAACTCATAGTGCAAGCATATTATAATGCACTTGCGTTATTGCACGTTAAAAGCAAAAAAAAAGTGAAAGTCTTCATTTTCACTTCAATTGTTTTTTTCCTTTGCCCGCAGCCAAAACCCCCAATTTTTATCCTCGTGTTCTAGGAGGAGGTATTGGGCACAAATATTCAACAAGAGTTTCTATTTCTTTGCAAGGATGGCACCACGATGACAAAGAGGTGGGAGAGGTAAGTACTATTTGTTGTTTGTTTTGAATTTCTTAGTTTTAGGTTGATTTTGTTAGTTTTAGGTTATATTTGATATATATATTTTTTAATTTGTATGAGATGCAAATGAACCCGCAAACCCTCAAAATCCTCAACAAGAAGAGAAACCAAATCCTAAAGAAAAAAATCTTCAACAAGAAAATCAACCTCAACAACAACCTCCTCCACCAATGACTCAACACCCTCTTGGCACTCAAAAAAAATTAATGAGTGAGATTGAGAACAAAAATACAAAAATTAAGGATTTTATTAGTAGGTTGAGTGATCCAAATGGTTCAACCATAGAAAGAATGACCCTCACAAATTCATTGAAATATATGTTAAAAAATGTAGATTCAATTAGCAAACAAATAACTGGATGGTAAGATAGAAGGTAGGTGGCTAGGGCATATTATGCGGATAAACTATCATATAAACAAGTAAAAGATTTAAAAATTACAAAAGGTGATTTGTGCTCATTATTCACTGACCCACGTACAAATCAAAATCTTAGCCTCAATGTGAAGAGGTTTCCTATTCATTGGTGCCACCACCAAGAGATTATGAACCGTTTTTATGACAGGTGGTACAAAATCTTTGATGACTGACCATGCAACAATTGTGAAGTCCCCTAGTATTTTCTTAGGAAACTATACAGTGAGTTCATATTGAAAAAAATCTCAAATTATTTTGATATGAGGGATTTCTAGGGGAGAGGTGGTGGGTCAGCTCATGATAGGCCTGGTGCACAGCTAGATCCTATGTGGAAAGGGAGACAAGTTCTCGCTAAGCCACCTCATGAGAACATTGTTATGCCTATCATCACAAAGGAGAGTGTTGATGTAGAGACATTGCAAGTGATTAACACTTTGACCCAGAGTGTCATGCATCATACTAGCCTTATTCTACAATACCATCTAGGGGAGTCTTTGAGTGGTGGCCTTCGAACCCATGTGTTTCAATCTTGTAGGGTGACTTGTTCATATGACCCCACTGACACTCAGGAGGCTGCTATGCATGATCCGTATGTAGCTACAGAAATGGAGAGGGCGACTAAAGTTTTGCATGATACATATGGAATTGATAATCAGGTAAAATTTAGCATGTTCATTGAATTTAATTTATTAAATTTCAATTTTGAAATGCAAGATTAACTAATTTAGTTTTATGATTTTAATTTAAAATTACAGGGTCACAGTGTTGAGACTGGATACACCGGCCCTACACATACTTTTTTTTAGTACACCTATCGGTGGGGTATGTAACTAGTAAACAATTATAAATTTATTACATGTTAATAGCATTGTTTTACAAATGGTATTTTAATATGTGATTTTGGATGTTGAATAGGGTAATATTGGAGGTTTTTAGGGAACACCTCCCAATGCCAGTGGATATACTCAAACCTTCACAGAGGTAATAGAATAAAGAGTTTAACTAATGAATTGTACTTAATATATTTGTGTAGTTTATATTCATATCATTGGTTATGTTACATTGCACATCATTCAAACTCAAAGCATTATATCACATTCCATAACTAATAACTAGATGTTGATAGATGACAAAATTTCAACTACAATATATAGTTGTTTAGAAAGTCAACATAAGAAGTGATGCAATTAATTCACATGGAGGCATGTGATTGCAAAGGTGCACCTACACGACAAACTATGGATGCTTGGAAAAAATATATGAAACTATAATAGTAAGCAATAGCATAGACAAGGCAATTAGTAGTTTGAAAAAATTCCTCGAAGAAATGCGTTCTCATGGTGATGGATCCATCACCATGAGACCACCTTTCTTCGAGGAATTTCTTCAAACTGCTCACCACCTTTTCTATGATACCACATTTTTCATACATGTGCACCAAATAATTTTATCAAACCACTCACTTCCTTGCTGCTATGGCTAAAAGCCTAAAATAGGTGCTTTCCAACAAACTATGGATGCTTGGAAAAATATCTATCAAAGCATAATAGTAAGCAATAATACCATAAAGAAGGAAATGAATTTTTTTAAAAAATGCCTGAAATAAATGCGGTCTTATGGTGATGGAATGCCATGACATGCATTTGTTTGTAATGGAATTCCATCACCACGAGACCCCATTTCTTTTGAGGCATTTTTTCAAATAGGTCACTGCCTTCTCTATGCCACCATAGTTATCATACATGTATATGAGAGCATTTAATGAAATGGTTTAGTGGCTTGTTGCTATGGGTAAAATCCTTAAAAAAATGTCCTTTTGAACAAGATATAGATAGGGTAAATAGTAAGCATGATAATTATAAATATATAGTTTGATAAGTACTCAAAATTTTGTTCATTAGATCTCATATATTATAAGTCATGACACACAGATCACTATTGTATCTTTATTGTGATTGAATAATTTTTTGTTTTATTTTCAAATGTTGGTTGTGGAAACACCTTCAAATGTTACAAGGGTAATGGATATCATTGTTTCATCCGCTATACAATCCTCGATGGAATTGATAGGGGAGGTATGAGGAAAATTATTAAATTTCAATTTACATTCATTGTTATAGATGTTAGTTCTAGTGAAAAATCAAACCATTATTGATTTTTAGTTTAATTTCTATTTGGATGGTTTATACAGGGCTTGAGCACACCTCAACATCAGCATACAAATATTTCCCTCATGGGGAGTGATTGTGAGATGGTCGTAAGTGATTATTTTTTTAAATATATCATTTTTTATAATGTAATTTCTATATATTAATTTCTTTAATTCTTATTGTAACAGTTAAAAATTCACCAAGAACTTAACTGTACTAGGAGGAGCAGCAGGAGCACTCTTTGAGTGCAACACAAATGAGTGATAGACCTATTGCCATCCGATCGACAAGCAAAGGGAAAGAGTTTATTTTGAGACCTTAGAGAGCAATGACTTTTGATTCCAGAGCCCTTTGTTGTATGCCTACATGGCAGTTTTGTACATATTTTGTATTGGATATATTTAACATTGTATGCCTATATGGCATTCTCGTAAGCCTATATGGCTATTTTGTACCTATATTTTATACTTATATCGACATATATTGATGTATGTGTACATGGCTGTTTGGTTAATACAAAACTTTTTTTATCGATGGTGTCCATATTTTCATGTTATAAATTCATGGTTCAATAGATATGAGTTACATGTATTCAAATGCATACTTTACAACTTATGTATATACTTTGTGACTTACGTGTGTTCCAATGTATACTTTGCAACTTATGCGTTTTCATGTGTATACCTTGTATTCATGCATATACTTTGTATTAAGTTGTGGATACTATGTATTCGTGTGTATACTTCAAGGCATATGTGTTTGTGACTACTTGTGCTTCCCTTATTCACATATACAGGCTTGACTTATTCACATGTTTACTTATTAATTGGTTAGCCCTAGTATTGATCATTGTTGTCCTTCATGGTTTGTATGGAATAACTTAATTTATTGATGGTAAACAACTTTATCTAAAAGAAAAAAGCATGTTTTCAATTGGTATTCCATGAAATGATTGATATAAAGATTCTAATATATTTAATCCTTTGATTGGAACAACTCAATTAAGAAAATGATACATAATCTTCACAAGAGGGGGAAACGTTAGTAATCTCTTCCAATGCCTTTACCAATGCTATTTTCTTATTCCTACTCACTATCCAACTTACAGAAGGCCCATATCACCAAAACATAGCCTAAACAATAGGTGGAATGGCCTATTTCAACATATTACACTCAAACCCTTAAGGGATCGATTAGGTTGACATTACCCTGGAAAGCGATTCCATGTGTTTCCAGAGTGTGAAAAGAGGGTTTATACCTAGTGTAAACATACCTGTTGGATGCATTGGAACAATCTGTTTGGTCACATGGGTGTAGAATGATTGCACCACTTTGCAACTTTCTACTACTTGCATTTGACACTTTTTTCATCGACTAAAAATTGGACACCACATGAAAACCATTATGAAATAACAAAAAATCAGAGAGTTTAATGTAGAGGGGCCCAACAAGATCCCATAAGATCAAATGAGAAATTTCTAAGCATCACGGTATCCAAGTAACAATATCCTGAAGTTTGCAGTCATTTTACACTTTGGACCCTTAAGGGATCGATCCAGTTGAACATAGCTCAAAAGAAGTGATTTCATGTGTTTGGGTGTGAAGTAAGACCATGCCTAAGCGTGAAAACATACCTGTTGGGCATGTTGGAATAGTTGGTGTTAAACAAGTTCTGAATGAAAGTTACACCGCCTGTTTTCCACCACTTGCATTTGTACTTTTCCTCAACTAAAACTGCACACCATAGGAAAACCACTTTGAGATAACAACAACTGAGAGAGGTTATTATAGAGAGGCCTAACATGATCCCATTGGGTCAGACAATAATTTTCTAAGAATCATAGTATCCGAGTAACAACATGCTAAAGTTTGCAGTCATTTTGCACATTAGACCCTTAAGGGATCGATCTGGTTGAACATAGCTCAGAGTGATTCCACGTGTTTAGGTGTGAAAGAGGACCATGCCTAGCATAAAAATACCTATTTGGACATGTTGGAATAATTCGTTTGGTCACACATGTTGCAGAACGAAAGTTGCACCACTTTGCAACTTTCCACTACTTACATTTGACACTTTTTCCATCAACTAAAAACTGGACACCATGAGAAAACCACTATGAAATAACAAAAACTGAGAGAGGTTATTTTAAGGTGGGCCCAATGTGATCTCATATGATTAGATGAGAACTTTCTAAGCTTCAGGGTATTTGAGTAACAACATGTTGAATTTTGCAGTCATTTTGCACTTTGGACCCTTAAGGGATTGATCCAGTTGAACATAGCTCAGAACAATTTCACATGTTTGGGTATGAAAGAGGACCATACCTAGTGTAAAAATACTTATTTAGATGCGTTGGAGAAATTTTTTTGGTCACACAAGTTGCAAAACGAAAGTTGCAACACTTTGCAACATTCCACTACTTGCATTTGACACTTTTTCCATCAACTGAAAAACTGGACACCATAGGAAAACCACTCTGAGATAACAAAAATTGAGAGAGCTTATTATTGAGGGACCCAATATGATCCCATAGGATCAGACGAGAAGTTACTAAGCATCACGGTATCTGAGTAACAACATACTAAAATTTGCAATCATTTTGCACTTTGGACCCTTAAGGGATCGATCCGGTTGAACGTAGCTCAAAGCAATTCCATGTGTTTGGGTGTGAAAGAAGATAATTCCTTTCATAAACATACCTATTTATATGTGTTGGAACAATTCGTTTGGTCACACGAGTTGGAAAATGAAAGTTGCACCACTTTGCAACTTTCCATTACTTACATTTGACACTTTTTCCATCAACTGAAAAATGGACACCACAAGAAAACCACTTAAAGATAACAAAAAAAAAAGGTTATTGTAGAGGGGCCCAACATGATCCCATAGGATCAGATAAAAAGTTTCTAAGAATCACGGTATCCAAGTAACATCATGCTGAAGTTTGCAGCTATTTTGAACTTTTGACCTATTAGGGATCGATCTAGTTGAACGTAGCTTGGAGTGATTCCACATGCTTGGGTATGAAAGAGGACCATTTATAGCATAAAAATACCTATTCAGACACGTTGGAACAATTTATTTGGTCACACGAGTTATAGAATGAAAGTTGCACCACTTTGCAACTTTCCACTACTTGCATTTGATAATTTTTCCATCAACTGAAAACTAGACACCACAGGATAACCACTTTGAGATAGAAAAAAATAAGAGAGTTTATTGCAGAGGGGACCAACATGATCCCATAAGATTAGAAAGGAAGTTTCTAAGCATCATGGTATTCGAGTAACAACATGCTGAAGTTTGCAGCCATTTTGCACTTTCGACCCTTAAGGGATCGATCTGGTTTAACGTAGCTTAGAATGATTCCGCGTGTTTGTTTGCGAAAGAAAACCATGCCTAACATAAAAATACCTATTCAGATGCATTGGAATAGTTTGTGTGGTCACACGAGTTGTAGAACAAAAGTTGCACCACTTTACAACTTTCCACTACTTGAATTTGACACTTTTTCCATCAACTAAAAATTGGACATTACAGGAAAACCACTCTGAAATAACAAAAAATGAGAGAGATTATTGTAGAGGGGTCCAACATGATCCCATAAAATTAGACAAAAATTTTCTAAGCATCATGTTATCCGAGTAATAACATGCTAAAGTTTGCAGCCATTTTGCACTTTTGACCCTTAAGGGATTGATCTAGTTGAACGTAGCTTGGAGCCGTGTGTTTGGGTGCAAAAGAGGACCATGCCTAGCATAAAAATACCTATTTGGATGCATTGGAACAGTTCATTTGATCACACGAGTTGTAGAACGAAAGTTGTGCCACTTTGCAACTTTCCACTGCTTGCATTTGACACTTTTTCCATCAACTGAAAACCAGACACCACAAGAAAACCACTCTGAGATAAGAAAAAATGAGAGAGGTTATTGTAGAGAGCCCCAACATGATCCCATAGGATCAAATGAGAAGCTTCTAATCACAATGGTATCTGAGTAACAACATGGTGAATTTTGCAGCCATTTTTCCCTTTGGACCCTTAAGGGATCGATCCGGTTGAACGTAGCTTGAAGCGATTCCGCATGTTTGAGTGTGAAATATGACCATGACTAGCGTAAAAATACCTATTTGGATGTGTTGAAACAATCCTTTTGGTCACACGAGTTGTAGAACAAAATTTGCACCACTTTGCAACTTTCCACTATTTGCATTTGACACTTTTTCCATCAACTGAAAATTGGACACCACGGGAAAACCAATTTGAGATAACAAAAACCTAGAGAAGTTTTTGTAGAGGCCCCCAACATGATCCCATAGGTTTAGACAAAGATTTCTTAAGTTCCATGGTATCCGAGTAATACCCCGTCAAAGATTGGTACCCTTTTGCACTTTGGGATTTGATGTTTCATTGAACTGTATAGTTCGTGTTCTCTTTTGAATGGAATTCAGTGGGAAGTAGAATTGAGTCTGTTTTAGTTTTGGTTTGGTTGGATTTAAAGTGATTTTGTGCATTTTAGAAGCCAATTACTAAGGGTTAGTTTATATACCCTGTTTTAAGGGTTTCAAGTGCATTAAAATGTCATATTAAGCCTTTCACCCACTGTATGATTCTATAAATCAATGAAAGGATTAGTTATGGTTATAAAACATGTGTGCAAGGGATGCAGATAAAGGATTTTTAGGTGATGCCCTAGATGTTAAACGGTGCATTTTTGAGTGGAAAATGATGGTTTACTGCTACGTTTTGAAGAAATATTTGGGGGCAGTGATATCTCTTGAAATTTTAAGCTTGTGTAGACCTTTTTGAAGGTGTTTTAGGCTTTGGTTGGCTATGGAAAGGTTTCGAGTATGGGTTTTCAATAAAATCTTGCCTAACTTGTGAAAGAAGAGGGTTTTGGGGTTTCTTATGTTAGAGGGCTTGTTGATTCAATTAAAGGTGGAGGAACTATTTTCAACATCAACTAATCAAACCTCAACAAGACACCAACCTTGAAATCACAATCACCCAAATTGAATCAACTAACAACAATAGGCTTATAATCTCCGAATCTCATCAAATGGGCTTATCTTTTAGAGAAGTTCATCCAATGGCCAACCAAACATCAATCAAGATTTAACACAAACCCTAAGACAAATTCCAAAGAGATCATACCATGTTTTATTTGTACCATCATTATGATCCAATAGACCACCTTGCACAAAGACTACTAAATTAGCCCTGTTTACAAAGAGATGACCTTTTAAACACTAGAAATTCACTCAAACTCCTCAAAAAGTAGTATGTTATGTGTCAAAACCTCCAATTCCATGATTTTTTTCCAGTTCCAAGACCTCTAGACCCCTAATACACCAAGCCCTCAATTTCAAGAAAAATACTTGGGGTTTTAATGAAACTCCTATCTCTTAGACCTTCCAGAACCAAAAAAAGCACCAAACACACTTACCAGACCCTGAACATGGTGAATAATACATTACATAGATAGTCCTTCCCACATTTTGTCAAAAAACCACTTGAAACCCTCATTTTCATCATGAAAATACCTTGCTACAGCCCTAGAACATCATCCCAAACACCCAACCTTGACTCCACAACATTCTAAATAGGTTAGGCATGTATTTTACAAGTTAGAGGACCCATTACACAAGTTATAGTAGGCACAAAAAGTGGAATGGGTTGAATTACATCATGAAACCCTTCAATCCAAGAACACTATGAAAGTAGGTAGTAGCAGTAAAAACAAGATAACTTTCACTACACAAAGAGTTGAACCTATAAATAGGTGAAAATGAAAGCTAACTCGTCAACATAAAAAATTCAATAGGTTTTAGATCATCTTAGCATCCGTACAAGTCGTACAACAATAAGAAAATTGAGAAAAACTAGTAAATTTCTAGAAAATAAAGTTCTTCTTGATAAAAAATGGGTTACAAATCAACTGACAACCTCTCCTTTGAGGAATTGAAGGTTATTATACATGTTTACCATAGGAACAATAAAAGTAGAGGCTTTGAAAGGAACTCCATGAAAACCAAGCTCTCTAAATGGTATATCAAACTCTAGTTCAAAATCTTTTAGATGAGGCTGCTCCCTAGCTCTCTTACTCGCGTGAAAAATCCTTGAAACTCTGTATTGATTTTATTTTTCATGTCCCTCTCTTGTTGTTCTTCCTCAATTTCATTAGGATCATACATTGACCTTCTTTCCCCTCCTAAAGTTTGGACCACATCCATTACCTCCACATAAAACTAGACATCCTTGGTCTTCTTGGTTCCCATGCCTTTATATGGTTATGCAAATGAAAATGAAGCAAATAAATCATCTCCTTCTCCACTGGTTGGGAGAATGCATGCTTAATGTTTTGATGTATGATGACATCTCTCTCTTCTACTCTCATGGTTGAATACCGAAATCTAGTATGGTGGGGCTCCAGAGTTCCAATCATCTTTCTTCCTCTTCCACCAAATGCTGACTTGATCCACAAATATTCCAACCTAATTGACTTTGTTTTTGAAAGCTAAAGTTTCTCCTAAGTCACCAGTGTAGCTCTTTCTGCATTTTCAGACTCTTTCATTGCTATAGATCATCTCTGGGATTTAATCATTTGTACCACATCATTGATGTGCTTTGAATCCTTGCATCTAAAGGAAATTTCCTCAACATAAATACTACTAGGGAATTTCAATGTTGCAGTTGTAGTTGGTATTAAAGCCGATACCTACAACATTGAAAATTATCCTTATATAAGAATTCCCTCCATCTTGTTGGCTTGTAACACTCTTCATGGTGGCTACATGAAATCTGATTTTGATTCCTCTTCTACATCAAAGGGTTCATATCCTTGTTCCAACTCTTTTGAATTATCACAATCGGAATCAATAGCTTCCATATTCAAAAATTCCCAACCACCATCTTCAATAAATTTATCTGGATCATCAGTTTAATATTCTTCAAAATTGGCCACTAGTTCAAGTTCATTCTGCTTTCATAATACTTTATATCCATGGAGTTCAACCATTCTTTGATGATGTCAAGTGAAGATTGAGGAATGGTGTCAATGAGGAGTACATCCCGCTTGAAGTACTTTAAAATAATAGCCATATCAAATTCCTTTTTCCCAAGTCATAGTCTCTCAAACTTAACAATCTCAATCTCACTAATAGTGATTACTAAGAAAGGTAATTCCACCAACTCTATCAAAAAATTTATAGTAGGAACAATAAAAGTAGAGGCTTTGAAAGGAACTCCATGAAAACCAAGATCTCTAAATGGTATATCAAACTCTTATACCTCATTCTTGCACATTTACAACCAAATTCAAAGATTTTCCTTTAAAAGGCTACAAATTCAAATATTGACAATTTTGTAACAAGAATGCATTTTTTTTGCACATTTGACCATTGAGACTCAAAACCTCACCCTAATACACCTTAAATGGTCTTGATTGACATTATTTAGCATAAATAAACACAAAATACCTTAATTTAATCTATTGACTTCCTATCAACCTTCAAAAAGTGAAATTTTGCAATTGGGAGACTAGATGCTCCTACACCAAAATTACATTGTGTTTGAGCCTTCAAGAGGCTTTAAATAGCCTTTACAAATGATTATAAATCTTTCCAATCATGCCTAACTGTTGAGCTTGTAACTAACATGACTTATTACATTATAGATTAATTGACCATGTAATATGAACTTATTCAATTGACAATTTACTCAAAACACAAAACTAACTTAAAAGACTTCCATGAACCAAATTTGCTCAATAACCTTGGTGCCCTTGCACCAAATTTCAATATTTTAGTAAATGCCATTACAAGTAAATCTCATTGCAATGCCTTAGGTACTCTATTCTCATAGATATTTTACAATGTCACTCATACATTCGATATTCTCTTATAATGTCTACATCATAGGTTCTCATTTAGAGGTTAACTTCAAATGAGTAACTTGAGATTCCCTTGCAAAGCTTCACATGCTATTTTATAATGGCTTCAAATTAGAATTGAGATTTGTCAAGATATTCAAAATAAGGATGTCGCATTTCTTTTTTGGTTGAGATTCTCTTTGATGGCTCAAACATCAACATTTTCTGCAAGGAGAGACCAATCAATTTTTACTAGTTTAGTTACAGATATACGCAAAGTAAAAGAATAAAAAGAAAAAAATCATCCAAAATGGAAATGAAATGAAAATAGATGGAAGGAACTTATAGGTAGGTGTGGAAGTATCTCAACTTAGTCACTCCTGGTCATACATCTTCATTGGGAGTTCCAAGATACCTATTGCACACAACACCTCTCATGAATAGAATATCTTGAAATTTGAGATGCTCTTATAATGTCTACATCATAGGTGCTCATGATAAGGTTAACTTCAAATGAATAACTTGAAATTCTCTCACCAAGATTTGCACACACTTTTGTAATGGCTTAAAATCATAATTGAGATTTGTCAAGATCATCAAACTAGGGATGTTGCATTGCTTTTTTTCCTGAGATATGCAAAGTAAAATAAGATGATAGCATTGGAATAAAAAAATTAATGCAGATACAAGTATAAATTAATAAGAACCATTGTGCATATACTTACAAATTAATCCAATAAACCATCTGAGTCTGCTCTACTCTTTATTGTGTCAAGTATTGCCTCATGGTCAGACTCACAGACCTTCCACAAGGTCTTGTTCAAAGATCTACCCCCATATTTTCTCAAATGAACATTAGATGCCATGACAAGGTTTGATTAATGAAGAATCTTCTAATGCGTGTCAAATTACTCAAACAATCAATGTTTAACACTCTTATGTGGGTACCTTCTAAGCCATGTTCTAGTAACAACAACTGAGCCTGTAGGGTATTTGATGTTTTCTCCATCTATAATTAGGGCTTCCAATTTATTTTTGGCCTCAACAAAATGACACAAGTAATAGTCCATTCCCTCTTCATTTTATTCATTTGCAATAACTGCATAAACATGCCTTGCATTGATATGTGCAACAAACCACTTGAAATTAGTCAACATTACAAATATAGTACAAAGTAAGATAACAATATATGGAATTTCAAAAAATAAGCAAGTAGATATATTACCTGGTTGAATTAAATCTGATACATGGTCAAAGTCGACCGATAATTCCATCTATGTTAGTTCCAATACTGTCAGAGGGTGATACATGTGAAGTGGGCTAAGATAACTTGTCAACCATTTATCAACCCACTCCCTTTATGCACAATCAATCTAGGCTTGCATTGTACATGAAGAACAAAAGCATGCCATCTTGTGTGTATTGATACTCCATGAACCTACATTTGAGCTAAGGAAAGAGTGTACTCACTCAATCCTATTAGTGTACAACAATCCTCATATGGTGCAATGTTAGTATCATCCATCAACCAAAAAAATATATGAATTGAAGATTTACCTTCATTACCTAGACCTATCAAAGCATTACACCACTTGATGATTGATCTTGCATCTGTCAACTTTGCACTATCTTTATACTTTAACTCTCCTCGTGCTAATGCTCTTTTCACTTATGGTCCTGCAACAACATGCTCTCCCTTTCCATGTCTGACCTCACAAAAGTTCCACATATGCTAAACACCTGTAGTGAGATGCATCCTACACAACTAGTAGAACATGCACACGTTCTTGAACTGTGTTGCATTGTTATTTGACCATATTATATACCAACCGTATGCTATGCCCCTCTGATCAAAATCATTGTAGAACATATGGAAGCAACCTTGCATGAACTCTAGAGAATGTGTGTGATAATCAATAATATAAAAGTGATACTCCCTCAATACCTTCCTTTGGTCCTCTGTACTATCAACTGCATGAATGAATGCTATGTGCACAAATATCGAAACCTATGTGGTGTTGTAGTACTATGACTACAGCTCACACTATGGCTGTAGAGTTTAGTTCTCTAAAAAATTCAACCAATGATACTATGCTACCAAATAGAAATGTGTCCTTACATAGCTTGAATTGCGTGTCCAGCCATCGGGCTCTATGGGTATGCCTTGCATACTCACACTAGATTCTCATGAAACATGGACATAAAATGATACACTAGAATCTTTTGAATAACCAAATCACACCTTTTTTCTTGTGACCCATCTTATGTAGCGTATGCCATTGTTTTATACTTCCCAAACTCCACTAGTTTCTATCCCACCTCATCTATGCATACCATATGTTGATATACTGGCATTTGTTTCAAGCCACCATAATGCTCACATGAACCATCCAAGCATGTTGTCATGTAGAATATTTGGCCATCCTCTATTTCACATAATTTTTTTGATAAGAACTCTCTTGAATATTTTGGTGGGGCTTCTATGCCACAATCCTATGAAACATTGTTAGTATGCAAATCTAAACATATAGAATGATAAACATCATAATGGTTAGAGAATTCAATATGTAGTCTACAACAAGAAGTAGTGCGTGTGTGATTTATCTTGACATAAAAAGGTTTAAGAATTTCAAAAAATATTTGAGAAATACTAATTTGAGGATAATCATTTTGAAATTTATGAAAAAATTGGGTTTGAGTCATATCCAAAAAATACTTTGGATGTGGCTCACGGTTTTGACTACCAATTCTCCTTCTTACGACATCCCTTTGATTCAGAGATGGCCTTGTATTATTCTTCCAATACTCTTCAATTAGTGTTCTCAATGCTTCAACAACCTTTTTATCTTTATGTGGCAGTCTCCCCAAGAATGCCCATAATTCATTTGAATCGGCGCCCTCAATTCTTTGCTGCCTTTGAATGAATCTTGATAAGTTTTTTCTACTAATTCCCATTTGTTCACTTGTTTTTTTAATGAGATGAGATCTCTTTGTTTGATAGCTTACCAAAGTTGTAATGACACGTCAAGTGACATTACTATCCTTTGAGTATTAGGTCTTACCCACACTCTCATAAGCATCCATTAGATTCTTCACAATAGTGTTTTCACTTGATGCATTCGATGTTCTCAACCTAAGAGTCTTCATGATGTTTCTATACTTTAAACCCTGCATCATTTGAACAAATAGTTGACATGTTGTGGTCTCATTTATCCTTTCAAAGAAGATTTTCTCCGCATTGGCAAGCATATTTTCTACAAGTGCATTCTAATCTGCCTTCCGTTCTCGTAAAATATCCTCATCAATATTAATCAAAAACTTTGGCTTCTGGCGAAAATTCTAGGTGGTGTTCTCCTAGGGTACATACATTCAACATTAGAAATTTCATCAATATTTAATTCTTAGTGGCTGTGATTTCATGCACCTTCATCAAGGGCGTAGCAGCATACCCGAGGTTTGATGATGCTATCTTTCTCACAAATCTCGAAAGTCATGATAATTTCTGTCTGAGATGTGGTGGGATGGTGTCCAACCACCACTTCCTTGCGCAGATGGTTCCATATTCACTTGTGCTTAATGGTGCCCCTTCGTATTCACTTGCGGTATATGGTGTGTCTCCAACTACGGTATCTGCATCTGTCCTAGCATGACTCTCTTGCATTCATGCCCTTTGTGCTGCCAATTTATTTTCTCTTTTCGACGGTTGAGGTTCCTCTTCAATTGGCTTGTTTTCGTCAATCGTTTCCAATTTTTGGTTTTCATCATATGTCCTCATCTGTTCTCTCTCCTTTTCTTTGAAGGTTTTTGTAGACACACAAAATTAGCATCATGCATAATCATATTCCATTCAACAAATAAATCAAGTTTATTTATCAATCTCCTAAAGTCATCAGCTTAAATCAAATAAATCAAACTTGATCCTATCATCATCCCTTTAATTAAATAAATCAAACATCTATTTAATTAAATCCAATGCATCTTCCATCCTTCTTGATTTCAATAAATCAAATATTCCAAGTCAAAGATGTAAAACATCCAAATCATCATTAATTTAATCTAACCATGATTAAATGCTAATCTTACCCTCTTGCATCCTCTAGATAATGCCACTTGCACCAATAAATCAATTTATTGATTTATTAAAATCAACATTTTCACTCAAAATGGCATCTATGAGGAATATTCCATAAAGTTTGAATTCAAAAGCAAGTGGACATGTACATCCAACAAGTCATTTATGAGCTCTTACATGGCTCTTACATGTCCCTTGTACAAGTCAAACTCAACATTTACTCTCAAATTTCAAATTTGAAATTTTCCCCCTCTTGGGCACATTTGACAAATCTTGCACATCCCTTGGCCTATCACAACTTGACAAGTGGCCTCTTCCTATTGGCTTGATCTTTGTCCCACATTCACCCATTTGGCCAATCTCTCATCAAGAATAATCTATAAATGAAGGCTTCATTCTTCAAGCAAATCCTCCACAACTTGATGCAAGGTCATTCTCTTAAAATGAGAATTGATTTTGTCCATTCATCATCTTGATCATCAACATATCATTTTCATATCATGGAGCTTAATCAAGGATTGGGAAAGGGCTTCTTTCCATAGAAGCACCAATCCACTATAAGATGCTAGTTTGATTATTAGAATGATGTTTTCTATGTTTTTCTTGCTCCTTTTGCATTATTCTTGTGATTAGATGAATCTTATAGGGAATCTTCATTTGCTTTAGTTTACTAACAATGCTAAGGGTTTATGTTTGTGAGCTAATGCAGATTTAAGGTTCTACATATTGGCGCTAGAAGGAGGGCGGAAATTTTGTTGTTATAATATCAGATCTTCTTGGTTTGATTCTCTTGTTAAGCAATAATGTAGTTGCATTTTTTGTTATCTTTCCATCCATAACCTCCAAGCTTGGTGTAGTTTTGTTACTTTGAGAAATTCATGAATGAACGCTTGAATCACTGATGCATTGAGGAGATTTTGGTCACTAATAAGTGTAGATTGAGAGGTCGAGAAAGTTGCAAATCAAATCAGAAAAAAAAGGAGAACAAAGAATGCGAAAGGAAAATGAGGAAGGAAAAAAGAAAATGAAGGAAAACAAAGGTGTAAAGGACAAGCAAAGAGAACAGATTTTTGTTTGCAAGATGCAATCTTTGGAGGAATCTTAGAGAATGGAGCATTGAATTCGAAGTTTATAAAACATTTTTTAATGCTTGGAGCCTCCATTTACTGCTTTAATTTTTTATTTTAAGCCAACTAGATCATTGTTTGTTTTCAAAGTTGGTCTAAAATTGAACGTTAGAAACTGACTAGTCTTTTCATTTTGGGTTTTAAAATTGAACAAGCAATTTCAGACTTGATATTGGTGTTTTAAAATGAACTCATCATTGCTTTGAAGGATAAAATGAGTGTGTGACTTTATTGTTTTGTAATTATTTACACAAAGTAATACCATATGCTACCACGAATAATTTATCTTGGTGAATCAAAAAAGGAGGACATGTTGCGAAATAATTTCCCCATACACCCTCGAGTCTCCAGTTTAAAATTGAACAATATCTTTGGTGCGAAAGTGTGAGTAGGGGAATTTTCATCTTTGTGCCATCAAAGATTATCGAGTTGGCAGCAGATTTTGTTCTTTCTTGCTTTTGTTTATCCTGTAGGGCCTGAAAGTACTCACCCAAGGGAACGAATTCAACCAAATACCCTAAAGCCATTACAAGAGTATTTCCAATCGTGGATAATAGGGCGTATTGGAAGAAACCAATATCCAGCCAAGTCGATTCCCAAATAAAAGATGGATCCGAAAGGGGAATTTATGGGTCAATCTCCATGAACGGAAAGTCCTTACTGAACCCAAAAGCAATTCTTTCCAAAATCTCACCTTTTGTTGGTGCAATAACGGCCGCTCAAGCTCTGCCACTTTTACGCAGGTCTTTAGTAAGTCGGAACCGGCGCCTACGGAGTTTCATGGGTGTTGATGCTTGGCTGCCCCTCGACGTTTTGCATGAGCGCGAGGAGAGCCAAGCAGGGGTCAAGCATCTAACCATTCACTGATAAGCCGTATCCTCGACTTGTCCAGTGTGGGGATTCAACAAAATATTGCTCCACAATATCCATAGGGGTTTGTAATTTTCAGGTTTGAAAACATAAATTCTTTTTATTCAAAAGCATTTGAAAACCAAATTATCACAACGAATTCATCAAAATAAACCTTTATAAAATATCCTCAACAAATTCACATGTTATTGTTGCCCTTTGGGATTCCATTCCTAGGAGGCATCTAAAGGATTTCCTATCTCAATTTCTTTTCTCCCTACTAAAGTCAACAATAGGTAACTCTTGCCTCAAAATTCCTGGGTTTCCACATAATACAATTTGTGGGATAAGGTGAAAGTTGAGACATTAGACATCTAGATTCAAAATCTAATCAAGAGTGTGTTTGTGATAAAAATAATCCATTAAGCAAAGATTGAATCAATTGGACCCCACACATGTACTTGGCATCTTTTGGTCATATGGTTTTCATGCAAACATTGGTCTTTTGATTTTGAATTACTCTTAGAAAAAGGCATGTTCTTCACTATCTTGGTCTTGCAAACAAGTTTCTCCTTAGGTTTAGTTAGGATCAAATCAAACACTTCATCCATCCAAACATTTATCATCCCATTCCACCAAACAACTTTAGAGCTTTTTAAAACATCATTCTAGACTTGGGTAAATCATCACAATCAAAATCACTTTGTTTAGTTAGGTGTATGGGAATGCATCCTTTCTCATACATTTAATTAAATCAGCAATCCTTTGAACAAATTCATCATAAGATAACATCCAAACATCTTAGGGTTTACAAGTTCATTATCCAAATCCAATCAAACCAATCAAAATCAAACCCTAAGTCTAGCATTGATCCAAAGTCCCTAAACGTTCAACACTCATATCATTTACACCTTTCATCCGTCATCTCATCATTGGTCCTAAGAACCTTAGAAGTCACTTTTTCAACAAGGTCAAAACAAAAGAGGAACATGGAATAAAAATTTGATCCATACATCATGAGTAATCCAAATCAATTGAACTTTCAAAGCCTTACAATACCAATCGATTATCAACACTCACATCTATACAATCCATACATGGGATCATTACCTTCTACAAACTTCAATGGTATAAATGTGAGTATGCCCAATCAAGAGTTTGGAACACTTTTTCCGATGGTAGATCTAAATCCAAACCTACAAGTCTTTCAACCAAACAATCAATGCATGAGCCTTCAAACGAACAACATCATCCCACCAAATCCCTACAAGCCAAATGAGAATGTACTAAGCACAAGTTTTCGAAACATGAATCTGGAAAAATTTGGGATGGATACATTTGAAAATCATACGAATATTAAAAACATAAAAAATGGTCAATTTCATCCTACCATGCAAAATTTGAGTGTCATCCCAAATCAAAACATTGTCCAAAATCAAACACAAGTACACACTCCAAATCTGCTTAAACAAAAGCCAAATCAACTATATCAAGGGAGTCAAGATCGAAATCAAGAACAAACTTGGCTAGATCAAATTGCTACACTTACCAAAATAGTTGAGTCATTACACCAAGAGACATCTCCACCACCATTACCCATATCAACATCATTCCTTGGTTTAGGGCTTCCTCCTTTACCTAGCACTAATCATTCCATCCAAATCAATCCACCTAACACCAATCAAGCCATCACATCAAAAACTTTGAATATACCATTGACATCACACCAATGGATGGTATCTAATCAAACAACAATGTTGATCCCAAATCAAAATATGGTCTCCCAGGGGCTTATCACCTCGATCATTCCAACCACCCCTATCACACCCATCATATCTCAACCCCTCACTACCATGATCATTCCAAGCGTATCTCAACCACTAGTCACTACACCCAACATGATTCCAAATACACCACCACTACCACCAAAACCAAGTGCAATAACTGAATATTGTAACATCGCACTAAAAGCACATCAAGCCTACCAACAAGCGCTTCAAAAATCTCAAGCTACCCGACCAACACAAGCACAAACACAAAAAATGACAACTGTTGAGAATAAGGATCAAGATCAATCCATCATTGAGCACCTTGAAGCTATGTCTACTTCATCCAATGATAAAATCAAGCTATGCCAAGAGTCACTTTTCAATCATGATCATAATCCTTCAACAATACCCAACGATGATCCAATTCAAGAAATGTCAACATCACTTGACTCTATGGTTGAAAACATTCACAATCTCTCCACCACAATTGTTGAGAACAATGATCAAGATCTCTCCATCGATGAGCACATGGAGGATGTTTCTACTCCATCTGACGATCAACTCACCATACATCAAGAGCCACTTTTTAGTGATCTATTTCAAGGAGTGTTAGGATTATTTGATGCTATTGACATAATGCATGATCCGTTGACCTATGATCATGTTGAAAATGTCTCTACATCACCTTATGAGTTAGAGGACATATCTCAATAATTTATCCCAAAGCATGATCAAAATCTTTCACCAAGGTCTAGCAATGGTCCTTTCCAAGACATATTGACATCCTTCGACCTCATGGTTATAGATACTGAAGGAACCCTAAACTCGACACTTGAGGATATTGAACCACTTATCAGGTCTAATGATGACATCCGAGAACCCTTTGTAAGCAATACATCCTTTGAAACTGATCCATGTCAAGAACTTGATCCAAAGCATGTTGAAAGCAACTTCAAAATCATTCAAGATCAAGAATTTGTATCTTCAAGATAGTACAATAATCTAATGGACACTCTCCTATCTATGCAAGATGATAATATCCATGTATAACATACTCCTCCATCTACCCATGAGATGATTTCTATGGATGGACACGTAGATGATCTTGATTCAGAACATGATCCCTTTACTGCTGAGATTATTACACAAAAAGAGCAGATTATTAATTCCTACAGTCAAACTAGGTTATCAACATCAGGATTAGATATATCCCAAACTCAAATTGAGGAAATCATGAATAAAGATATCAAACATTATCCACTTAAGGAAGAAAATCAGACAAAATAGTATAATCCAGAGTTAGCAGAGTGGCAAATTGAAACAATGTCATCTACAATGGTCATTTGTCAGAGCATGTTTATTGAACAAGACACCTCAGAATGGGTAGAATCAAAGCATAAAGGTACTACAACCACCATATTGGGGGCAACTTCATCTTAAGAAAATGTCAACATAGGGAGCATGAAGAATATTTATGGTGAAACCATTGTCAATACTACAACTAGCCATGTCATGAATCTTTATCCACCCGTCACCCCATCCACAAATTGGGACCAAAATCAAAAGAAAGAATTGAATCAAAGTACGAAGAATGTTATCAAAGCAAGAGAAGCTGAGAAGCACAATGGACAAATAAAATACAAATGGATACCAAAGAATACAAAGAAATATTATCCCTATCAAACTCCATCAGTCAAAGAAACTATGGGGAAAAATAAAAAAGGGAAAAGTATCCATTAAAGATGTCCAAAAAATCAAAAGTAGGGTTTTCGAACAACGTACAAAGTGTATCAAGCAGTTGGTCCTAATTCCATGCACACTTTTGTATCCACCCATCATTGCTCATCTTCCCAAGTTTGGAGAGTCAAAGATTCCAAACTTTCAACCAATCCATCTTCTATCCCTAAACAAACTTCATCCATGCCTCCACACATGATATCCGATTCTCACATTGACCATGTATTGGCAACAACCCTTTATCATAAGGATTCAGAAGGCACTCTATCATGATGTGCGCACAAAGACAAAGTTAACCCTAGTATCAATAAAGCAGATGAGAAATCTCAAAAGTTGCTTTCAAGTGCACGTTGTAGATGTCTAAATTTGGACACTTAATTTATCCAAATTCATCCCCTTTCGTCTTATTTTCATTAATTAAGTAATACTACTATTATTTAATTAATATATTTAATTCTACCAAATCCCTAAGGTATTTAATCAATAATACTTTATCTTTTTAATCCTCCTTCCATCAATTGAATTAAATAAATATTCCATTTATTTAATTCCCTTCATGTCACATCCTCCATCATTTTTATCTTATCCTAATCCATCTTCTAATCTCATCATTAGGATGTGCACATTCCTAATCCCTAATTAGGATGTGTCACATCCTCCAACTTTTGCAAGTTGGCCTCTAATCTCTCTTAGCCACCTAACCCTCCTCTAATCCCTCATTACTCTTCCCCATGTGATATTTGACTTGTCACATCAAGTCACATGTGAGATCTAACCCTCTTCTAATCTTCAATAATTAATATAATCAAGTACTTGCACAATCCTAATCACCCCCTTTAGTCAACTCTCCCCATCCCCCAAGGAATTTTTAATTCCTTTTTATTTATCCTAGGCTCCTCTCTTCCCCATGTGAATTTTTAATTCACCTTTTAATCCCCCAATGCCCCTTTGGAATTTAAAATTCTTTCCCATCTCCCCATAAGGATATTTGAGGAATTTTTAATTCCCCACTTGTCCTCTCTCACATGGGGACAAGGACCTCCTTTATGAGGAGATCTTGTCCAATCCCAAGGTACTTTGTACCCCCTCCATGTCATGTCCTTCTCC
>VDFB02177716.1:0-13387 GCA_007258455.2 Sequoia sempervirens | reverse complement strand
GAGATATCTTTCATCAGATACTCATTCGCCTCCCTGGAGACCAACTGAGGAATACAAGAAAGAACCTGTGCTTCCTCAACAGAGCCCCCTTGTGAATCCTCCCTAAATAAAGTAGCAAAATACTGAGATGCCTCAGCAGAGATTTCTTGAAACGAGGCAAGACGCTCACCCCTATCATTCACCAGAAAAGGAATGGAATTACCATGCCTCCTATCCTTCACAGAATTGAAGAAGAAGGCGGTGTTTTTATCACCTTCCTGTAACCATTCAACCCAGGCCTTTTGCTTCCAATAGATTTCTTCCCGCAATTCAAATTCCTCAACCACTTTCAAAGTCTTAGCCTCCTCCCTTAGAAGATCCTCAGAGGCCCCATTCTCACGAATCAACCGCGTAATATTATTCAACTCCTCTTGTGCGGCAACCTTAGCATGAAAGATATTACCAAAACATCGCCGATTCCACCTTTTAAGCTGATATTTGACAAACTCAAGAAGCTTGGAGAATGTGTACATTGCCGTACCAAAAGTTGGTCTACCAATCCGCCACCACTCAGCCACATAATCATGAAGAGTGGGATCCCGTAACCACATAAGCTGGAACTTGAATGAGGGAGACCGAGGCCCCCGTGCAGAGATAATACTAAGCTTAATAGGCCAATGATCAGAACCTCTCCAGTCAAGAATTTCAGATCGAGTGGACCATAAGTTTCCAACCCAATAACAGGAAACCAAGAAACGATCTAGCCTCTCAGCAACACAACTCTCACCAATTCTCCTATTATTCCAAGTGAAGCGACCATTACTAGGTAGAACATCAATAAGATTTAATTCAGAAATGCTATCTCTCAATAACAGAGCAGAAGGCTCCAACCTAGGAATTCCACCTCTTTTCTCAGACAATTCCACAATAGCATTAAAATCGCCAGCCATAACCCACGGATGGTAAGGAGCTAAGCTACGAACAAAATGAAGATGGGACCATAGAAGTTGTTTACCCAAAAACTCAATAGGAGCATACACATTAGAGAGGAGAATACACTCACCAGTCTCATACCAAGAGGCGACAAGGGATATAGAGGATCTAGAGGACATCCACCATAGGGGGAAAATCTTCCGAGGGTTCCAAAAGCAAGCCACCCCTCCAGAAGCACCAAGAGCCCCCACACACTGGCATTCACCATATTTCCATAGCTTAGGAGCCATGGCCAACATATTATCTACAGATAATTTCGTCTCCTGAAGAAAAAGAACATCCGGAGATTGATTCCTAACCAAATCACGAACAGCTTTTTGTCGAGGGCCACTGTTCAAGCCCCTTACATTCCATGAGAGAACAATCATTTCTGGGGGCATGAAAAATGTGAATCAAGAGTCTTGACTGACCCTGACTCCACCAAAGTTTCCCCAGTTAATTTAATCTTCTCCATATCCCTTTTCCTTCCCAGCTTGGAAGTCCTGTCACCAACCCCTTTCTTCAGTTCATTTTGCTGAATACCTAAACGAGAGGAGGCCAAAGAGCTCTTCCCCACATCCTTGCCACCTTTCAGGGGCAATGGGGAGCCACCTCCACCACTCTTCGAAGCTCCAATAGAAGATTCTTGTTCAGTCTGGACAATCAATTGTTGATCTGTATCCATCTGCCCAACCCCAATCTCCTGCACATCCTGCATGGCCTCCAATGGTGGCCCATCCTGTCCTGTACCCAAAGTTCCCCGATCCAAGTTCAGCAACCCCGGATTCACTTCCTCCTGGCTGAGATCATCCAGCACCTCAAACCTATTAAAAGTTTCATCATCCTGCCTCTCCCTCAAGGTCCGCTTCTGGCCCCGATTCCTATTGCGAGCCTTAACAGGGACATAACCCTCATCTCCATTACCATCACCCGGAATAGGCTCCTTACCATTATCAGTCCTAGGAGGATTACGAGAAGGCTGAGAAGGTTGGGGCCCCATAGGCTTAGCCCTAGGGCACCTACGCTGTAAGTGACCATATTCATGACAAAGACGACACCAAAAAGGTAGGGTTTCATAATCTAGTTGTTGAACCCAAGTATATGATCCAGCACTCACTTCAACAGAATCTGGTAGTGGCTTGCTTAAATCAATTTCTACACAGATACGAGCAAAAGTCATTACCTTTTTGTACTGCGTCTGTTGTGAAGACCCAATAGGTTTACCGAGCATTGAAGCCACCAAATGCAACACGTCATCCCGCCAACACTCAACTGGAAACCACGGCAACCGAACCCAAACTGGAATCCGACTCGGTATTGCCTCAGTCGGGTTGAAGCCAGCATGCCATGGCTTGATAAAAAAACCCACCTGGTTATAAAAATAGGGGCCACCCTCGAAGACCTTATTCCGATCTGCCATGCAATCAAAAGAGACCATAAAAAAGTTGTTCGCAAGGAGCCTAATCTCCATCTTCCCCTCCGGCATCCAAGTCCGTTGAGCCCAGGATTCCAAAAAATGCAGCGAGACTCTCAAACCCATGAACTTGCAATAAAAAGAGTGCCTTGAATAGTATTCAATATCATCTGCAAGCATTTCCATCGAGATAGTCAGCTTCGGTTGCTCTTTGCATCTTTCCAAACACCCATTAATCTTCGTAATTCGGGAACCATTAACCGATCCTAGATCATTCATCTCCATCTCTGAAGAAAACAGCGTATTATCAAAAACATTCACTCCATGCGCCGAAGGCTTCGAACCAAATGCTGAACGAAAATCCAATTTGGGGCTAACCCCAGATGTTTCCCCACCCGGCATAGCAAAAAACAAGATCCCCAGCAGGCATGCAAACCCCCAGGACACTTTAGCAAGAAATGGAAAAAAGAAAAGACCCCAAGGGCAGGATCAAAACCCTTCCACCCACAAGCCACCCAAACAGTAGCAAGAAGGCCTCCAGAAAAGAAAAAAACCCCACCACCACAGCCCCGATAGCTTCAAACACCCCCCCACAACGTAGAAGCGAGCAACACACAGAGAACGAGCTAGGGCACGATCGCCCTAGCTCGGCTTGCAGAGCACGCAAACGCCATCCTTCGAAAAAGTATTCAAATTTAATATTAAGGTTTGAGCCTTGGTTGTTGGCACTACAGGCAAGAAGCCCCACCAGTTCACCAAGGAGCCTCCCCTTAATAGGAGGGTAAATAACAAACTCCATTGTTGACGCGGTAGAGAGTGACCCCGCGAGGTTTGAACCTTGGTTGTTGGCTCTACAGGCAAGAAGCCCCACCATTTCACCAAAGGGTCGCCCCCATCCTTCATTTAGATTTGATCCTTTAAGACTTCCAAATATATTTTTTATTACCCACTTTTTAAATAAATATTGTAGTGAATTTAAAAAAGTAAATACGCTTACTCGTTTAAAAAAAAATTAAAAAACATTTCCGAGACGGTTTTCTATCATAAACCACATTTGAAACCGTTTCGAATTCCACCTCTAAATTCCCCTCCCAACATTTTCGAAGCCAACCATTTTATTTAACAAAATTTTAGAAATATTTGAGGTCCGGAAGAAAACTTCCAGAACAATCCCTCGTGGTTGTATAACCCCCGCGGATCTGCAATTTCAACTTTCATTACCTCCACAGTGTTTTCCTTGAGAAAAAGGTAGTTACAGTTATTATCAAAAGAAAGATCAGCGAGCAGGGTGGGATAAAGAGAGGGTTCTTGGCTGCTAGAGTTGAGCGTTTTGGGCATTTATTTGGCTTCGGTTTCAGGGTTTTCTGGGCACCTTTTGTCTTAAGCTTTTGGGCCATTTTATTATTACATCGAGGGGAAATAGACGCAATTTGTTTGGCTTGAAGTGTTATTTACCCGACTGAGATGGTAAGTTTCGATCTATTTTGCTCTTGTTTTTGAAACCGAAATTCGGGTGTTGATTTTTTTCTTTTTCTTTTTTCGGGTGTTCATTGTTGGAAGGCTGAAATGATGCCTATAATCTCGATAGAATGTTAAGAAATCGTGTTACAGTTTTGAAAGAGATATTTTGTGTCCAGAAAATTGTCAGGAGTTTGGAGGACGAAGCCTTCTTTAGTTTCTATGAGGCAATTTTATTTGATAAGAGTTATTATGTCCATGTACCATTGATCTGGTTATGTTTAAATGCGATATCAAATTTGTTATCGTTTTTTCTTCAAGAAGCTTTTCCTCGTTAATTTTCTCGTATTCGGATGTCATTTGACCAATCTAAATTGGATATCGTTGGACGTATTTAAGTCGAATTATGGGAGTGCCTGGAGTATCTATGAATCACTGGAGTCCATGAAATGAGAGGTTTAGAATTGATTACAACAAAGATCTGGCTATGGATATTTTAAACAGGGTTTTAACATTTCATGTTCTATTTATGTCTTTGAGGATGATAATTCCTGTCTAAATATCCTCATGAAGCGATAATGTTGATTTAAAGATTTTTAAATATAGACTTAAGATGTGCTGTGGGCCGAGTGGTTTGCGAAACTATTGGCTGCCCTATTTCGCTTCCTTTATTAGGATTTCTGTTTTTTCTCTTTCATTACCATTTCCCTGTTAGGGCTTGACGATTTTTATATTGTTAGAATGTGTTTTAATCTTTTATTTTATATTAATACCGTCCCTTAAGGACGGTGATTTCTGTTTTGTTAGAATTGATAGAGTGATAACAATGTATATATTTGTTCTTTAATATCTTTAGATCAAATTTCTTGATATTTTTTGTTCTTGAGCAGCTATAGGTTATAATTTCTAGTTTTTGCATGGTTGTTATGCCTTTTGGTTTGCAAATCAAGTATATGATGTAATGGTTTGTTTTTAGGTTTGTCCAGGGTCAGGCTTACACTACTTCATAAGATTCAAACCTAGGTCATGAGTGTTTTACCATGTTAAACCACAATGGACCTTGATTTTGTACATTTCGTACAACCATTGTATGGTTGTCATGGTAACCAACCTATCCTCTGGGACAAGGGTTTGATTAATCATTAATGTTATCTGGCAGGGTGTACTCTTTGTTCTCTTAGTGAAGGGTTCCACTTAATTTTGAGCTTGTCCTCAAGATAAAAATCAAGGTTACAGCATTTGAACAGTAGTAGCATAGCACTTGAAAATGTAATTAATCTCAAGTAATCACAATCTACCATCCGTGTTGTATTGTTTGCTGAGTATTTTTTTTTTTAAATTCTTATATTTTTGTATACATGTCTATACGTTTTCTGGCTTTGTTTTTACTTTTTACAATGTAGGAAGGAAAAATAAAAAAGCATACGTAAACCGATCAACCTTCTTTTTTAGTAGTAGGGTATTTTAAATTATCTTTAAAACTACATTGATTGAAATCTTAAGCCGTACTGAGGGTTTTCTTTTAAATTATACCCTGATAAGTGTTTAGTATTAAAAATACAGGTCTGTCTCAAAACATGGTAGGTCTAGAGTTTTTGTGCTTGGCCAATCGTGGGTTTTTTATTTTTTGGACCCCCTGAACAAATAAGAGTTTTCAAACCTGGCAACTATGGACGTGTTCTACAATTGAATGTCCTGCTAGTTTAGGGCGAGCTGTTTTTATGTGAGCATTTAGATTACTAAAATGGTTTCTTAATTCTATGCACATTCTTATGATTTACATATCTATAAGTTATTATGTTAAGTTACTGAACAGGTGATCCACCTAGATGTTTCTGGGTACGATTCCTTGTGGAATTGAAAACAGGTTTGATTCGCCTATAGATTTGGCCAGGGCATGGATGTTTCCACACAGATTTGTCTGGAATTGATTCTAGGCTATAGCTACATTGAGGTGATTCTGGGGCAATTCTGGGGCAATCCCAGTGGCGAACATAAGTTTCAATGCATTTTGTTTGACTTTTGGCCATCAAAACTGTGCCCTCAACCCTAAACACCTGGTCATTTTCACTTGCATTTTGATTGACGACTGATGAGTAACAGGGAAAAAAAGAATAAATTTTGTTTGATGATAAGCATAGAGTAAGTTTGAAGGTCTGTGGTTAACGAGAGGTACAGGGTTGGCAATGTTGGTTGCTTAACAGCAGTCTAAACTTATGGTAAACAATAAACAGTGCCACAAGTTTCCTCTCATTCGCTGTTTTTTCAGGCCAGCTACAGAAAGCAATCCCTTCATTTTGTAGCCACTTTCATGGTATGCATGCCCACTATTCACTGTAAGTGCAGCTTTCGTTGATTGCTCTTTGCGGACTTGAAATAATCTGTGTAACAATCTGCAGTTGATCCAGAGTTAACTTTGTATTGATCTTTTTACTGGATTTAGAATCCTGACTAACAAGCTCTTGATTGTTTGGGAACTGTTAGAGTAGGCAGCCATTGTCTTGCTGAATTTGGGCTTGTAGGTAGGAATAGGTTGTCATTGTCTGCAAACAGCTGGGCTTCAGGTTAGTCATTTTGTTCTCTGCACTCTGAAAAATTAGGTAACTCAAATCTTTTTTTTCAAAATAAACAATGTATGTATAATGTACATAGCCTGCAAACTATTATAATTAATCTAATAAATTGTTATATATATAGGTTTCAATTTTCAACATTTTGTTTTCATTTGTTTGGATTATGAAATTAGTTGTTCAATGCTTGTTTTCTGAACTTGGTGCCTTAGGGATTACAATGGCAGCTAGTTCTAGCTGCATTGGCCAACCCCGCTTCAAATCAATAATTTCAGCTTTTTGGAGGCACATAGAAATGGTTGAGTAGATTCTTTTTGTGGGACATGTAGTGGGTGTGCTCAGAGAGGTAAACATGTTCAGAGAGGTAAACACATTCAGAGAGTGAAACACGTTCAGAGAGGTAAACAAGTTCATACAGTTGGATGAAAGTCCATTTGTGTGCCATTTTTGATATGGAAACCAAGGAAGAAAGTTGTACCTGTGCCAACTCATAAAATAATAGAATATATCAAAGCATGAGGAAGTGGATGTTGCAGTTTTCCTTAGAACAACACTTTCTTTGAAGAGATGAAGGGGCTTATGGAGCCCTCCTGCCCCATCTTGTAGTGTCATCCTCGATGTTGTGGTAGAGAGCCTCTTGTTTTTGGGCAAGAACGAAGATCTTTTTAATGTGAAGAGATCAAAGGGGCCATTAGAAAGGGCATTTCAAAATGATGCAAGAGAGCTTGTTGATCAATCTATTGCAGTATGTCCCTATGCAAGTTGTTTAAATTGGCTAGATATTGTAAGGAAAGTAAACAATTCTCCAAAAAGGGTACATGGGACTAGTTTATGAGAAGGTGCAAAACAGGATTTCATGGAGATAGATAGGGTTCTCCATTGTTGATTGATAAATGGATGTTAGAAATTGGTTGTTGATTAATGTGATTGCACTATGCTGTAAAGGGGTAATGCTTTTGAAAGCTGTGAATTTTGAAGGGAAGGTGAAGGATGCACAATTTATTGCTTATACAGTGCACTGAGGAGGTGGTTCTCAAAATGTTCTCCAAGTTGTAATAGACAACATAAAGAATTGTAGAGTGGTTAGTATGTTGGATGAGGAATGGTATTTACATATATTTTGTACATCTTTTGTTGTCCACTTGCTCAACCTCATGTCAGGAAAATAGATTGGATCAAACTAGTCTATTTGAGGCTGAAGAGATTCAAATGTTCATCACAGATTGCCACATGTTGCATACCATTGTAAGATCACTCTTGCGGTTGAGCTGTTGAATGCAATTGAAACAATGATTTTTTTAAATTTCATGTTTCACTTGGGAAATTTTTTTCAGTTGAAGTATGTTCTCTTTTTTGTTTTTAAATTTTGCTGTCTTTTAAAGTTAAATGATGTTGGAAGATGTTGAAAGTAGAGTGTTCTCATAATTATACCTTCTCTTCTTTGCTTTTAAATTTTGCTGTTTTTTAAAGTTAAATGATGTTGGAAGATGTTGAAAATAGAGTGTTCTCATAATTATCTCCATTGTGTGGTTGCTCGGAAATGACTATTAAATTTTGTTATTTGAAATTGAGAGTCATAATCAATCTTGTTTTATTGTAATTTTTTTGGTGCAGTCTTATTCAAGGAGGTATGATTCCTACTCACCACGGAGAAACCGTTCATTATCAAGGTCACGGAGCCGTTCCAGGTAAGGACATTGTTATATTCTACAGTTTATTCAATTTGGTTTGTTGGTGTAATGGTATGTTTTCAAGCTTTCTTTGAAATATGTATTCTTTTGCTGATGTTTTTATTGTTTTAAGTTTAATTATTTGTCTCTTGATAGGAGCCGTGATTCAGATGATGTTCGTAATCCTGGAAACAACCTTTATGTTACTGGTTTGTCACCCAGAATAACAAAAAGGGATCTTGAAGATCACTTTTCTAAAGAGGGAACGGTGGGTATGGCCTTTAAGTTCTGAACAGTGTTTTCTTGATCTTATAGTATGTATCTCAAGTGTGTCTTGTGACAATGGAAAACTGATTACTGTGTTGAATCTGGTCGTGTTAACATTTTATGTGGATTCTATTTATGTAATCGTATTGTTTCGTCTATAAGTTGCCATTTTGATGTAGTTTGATTTCTATGTAGCAATGTAAAGCAGGTTTTTGTTACAGAATTTTTTGTTTTAATTATATGTGCTTTTAGTAATTGCACTCTTTTCCATGTTAACTCTTAATAGATTGCATGTTTCACATGAACAGGTTGTTGAATGCCATCTTGTTGTTGATCCGCGTACGAGGGAATCCCGTGGGTTTGGATTTGTCACTATGGCTAATTTGGATGATGCAGAGCGTTGTGTTAAATATTTGCATCGTTCTGTTCTAGAAGGTCGTGTTATTACTGTTGAGAAGGTATGCTTGAATTTAATGGTCAGGCTTAATTTGGTTTGTTATCTGTCATTTGGAAATAATATGCTGCAAAATGACTTATGCAAAATGAGTTGGTTCAATTTAACTAATTGTAATATTGACCCTCACTTTTTTAGAAATGTTGCCTCGACTATTTTGGCAGCAGGGCAGCTGTGTAGCTTCATCGACTCTTTTTCAACTTTAACAGCTTCGACTTTTTCTCAACTTAAGAGCCTAAGCCTTCACGAGCATAACAGTCAGACTTTCCCATCAACCTGAATTGGTATTTATGTTGATAGACTCGACAATGTCACCATCAGCTACATCAGATTTGAAACAATTTTCAAAATTCTCACGTCAAATACGGCAAATCACCCATCTATTAAAGGGTTGTATGCCATGCACATTTTATTTGTCTCATAGCAATTGACTGACTTTCCTTGCATTAACACAATGCTTATGAATGTATTTTAGAAATCATTCTGAATGCATTATTTGTATTATAGATTGAGGTCAATGTTATATTACAAGAGTTCTTTTGTCAGATTAGATCCTCTAAAGTTGGTAGTGTTCTAACAGATTGCTTTATAGGTTTGGACAGTCCTGTTCCCTGTTGTTTTTGAAAAGATTTCTAGACATTCTTGTGAACTTGATTTTTGTTATGTATATATATATGGTTGTATTGTAGTACTCTACTGTACTTGGTAAATTTTAGTTGGTCTTAACTAACACCAATCTGTCATTGCAGGCAAAAAGGAAGCGGGGAAGGACTCCTACGCCTGGCAAGTACCTTGGTGTGAGACCAACAAGAGGTCAGTTGTGAAACCATGTTAGGGCTTCCCCTTGTTAAGTATTTTTCTGTGCAATACCAGGATTTTTTTTTAGATAGTATTATTCTGGATCTGTGATTTGGCATAAACCTTTTTGCTGTGCAGTGCGTGATTATGAAAGGCGACGTACATATAGCAGGTCCAGTGATCGATACAGCTCCCGTCGTTCTCCAAGCTATTCTCCATATAGGGGAGACCGCTATGGTTCACCAGTGCATTCACCATATTATGACAGAAGGTATGGAAGGGATCGTTCAGTGTCCCCATACTATGACAGACGTGATAGGTCAGTGTCCCCGTATGGAAGACGAGAAAAGTCTCTCTCTCCATATGCCAAGCGAGATCATTCAATGTCACCTTATGCCAGGCAGCAGCGATCACCTTCTCCATATTCTAGGCGGCATCGAGCGTTGTCACCATATCAGAGACGTGAACGATCTGCTACTCCAAATTCCCCATATCATGCTCCCAGAAGAAATTATTCTTATAGATCGCGGAATCGATCAAGGTCTAGATCCTTGACCCCATATGATTAGAGCCTAGACAGTTTAACAGTTAAATAGTTGATTAAACTGATTGTTCATAGATTCAGCCATTTATTGGAGTTCAAAATTCAGTCTACTGATAAAATGCTTTTGTGATTTACTTGCATGCTGGAGAAGCATTTATGCTTCTTTGTTGCAAACAGCTAATGCTAGAGAAATTTTGTTCTTTTTATAAAAATTGTTTGGTGACAGACTCTGCCTTGCTAGTTTTTAATATCCTATTGTAGCACGTGGCGGGCTGTTAACACAGTATGGATGGACTGTATGGGATCCTATATCAAATAGTATCTTTGTCTCTTGTTCTTCTTGCTTTGTTAAACCTCTTTATATACTTTCTATTTGCAACTTTCAGACAATGTCATTGTTAGATTGGCTGTATGTATTTTTGGACAAACTGTCACTGTTTCTTCATAATTTGTAGTGTAATCGAAACATTCCATGTTTGTTGCTCTCTATATTGTAGTTTAATAGAAGCATTCCATGTTTGATGTAGGTTAAATTGTCTGAATTGCTTGCAATGAATGAAAAAAGCTTCTTTCATCTGGTTAGATTCCTGGAAGCAGGAATTGTGCTTGTGTGGTTACTCATTACCTTATCTGAGCATTTATACTGTGCGAGTCCTGAGCAAGCTGGAATTTTGTGATGTTCAGTGTTACTGTAAAATGGATGATAATTGGTCGTAAGTTTTATTTCCTATGATTTATAGCTAAGGAAGAGAGGTAATTCATGATTTTTTATTATTTCTGGCTATAGAACAGAGGCCGTTCATGATTGTTGATGAAGCATTTAATCTGGCACCATTTCAACTAGGCGGTGTCCATTTTTATGAGTGGTTTTAGGTTATCCGACTTCTTTTAAGCATGCAATCTTTGTATTAGGCTAATATGTCTGAATTCTGAAATCCTCCTACAAGCTCTGTTTCAACTTTCTCTTTCTACCACCAGTTGGTTCTTGTGGCCCAAGTGGGAAATATTGGAGGTGAAGGACCTTGTCAAATGATCTGTTATTGTTGTGGGAGCACAGCTTTGCTGGTGTTGGCAGGCTCGGCTTCCTCTGTGCTAATAAACCTGGTTTGATTAAGATTATAAAATCTACCAATCTAATAATATCAAAGCTAATCCAACATTCTAGCAAGATCACCAAAGCTGCTCTGACATACATTGAACACCATACCTGGAAAAACCTATCTAGCCACTTGTTCAGATTTTACATAAAATGTGCAAAGATTGGGTATTTTCATCGACAGGCTTTCAAATCTACTATGAATGTCACTTTTTTTAGACAACTAGGGGAGAGGATATGGTAGTTGAGCACCCTAACTCAATGCTTCTCGAAATGTTGTGTGTAAATTTCAAAAAATTCCTAATTTTTTACAGCAGCTTGCTTGACAATGCCCCTGCTTATAATTAAAGTTTCAGGGCCACATCATCAAATATGATGCCACATCAGCATGCTTTTTGTCTAAGTGTCCAAAAAGATCCAAAAAAAAAGTGAGACGATACTCGTGCACTAAATCATGTTCTATTGGTGTGCTGACGTGGCATCGCATGATTTGTTGTTTTTATATCTATGAAATACATATTATTCAATTATTGGCAGTTATCCTCAACACTAACAACTTTAAAGTCACAACTATTGGTTCAATATTGTCAAAAATATTGGGCATTAAATCGACAAATGCTATAACAACTATTGAACTCTTGGGTCCTTTTCCCCCTGTTACTGTAGACACTTTCGATAATACCTTGCTGAAATTTCATGGAATGGCTTCAATTGCTTGTAAAGGATGTGTTGGGTACGATATTGTCTTTAATTTTGTGTTGTTTGGAATGAGTGAAGATTTAATTATTGAATCTGTTTTTCAGTTTTAAATGTGAATTTCTTCATTTATGGTATCTATGATCAACAGAGTTATTATCATGTATTGAGAACACGTGATTTACTGAGCTGAGTGTTAAAACACTAGAAAGTATGAATTTGGTTCGACGAGGTCTGACGCACAAATTGCTATGTGGTCTTTTAAATGGACTGGTTTATACGGTTACTTCGGTCGGATCGTTTGTTCAATCCCTACCATTTTTTATAAATGACAAAGTGATTGCTTTTTAATTTTTTTTGAATGTGATCGCTTCAAATTTTTGAATGGCAGTTTGTTAGCTTTTGCATAATTGATTGCTCTGTAAAACCATCTTCGCTTTTTGTTTGTGAACCCTTCATGTAAGTTTTTAATTTTTTTTGGTTGGTGCGATGATATTGATTCCTTAACTCTCTTTTGAAATCTCCTTTCAACATTTCAAGTGACTTTATTTGTCCTTAATAAATTTTCTGACTCCGCAATTAATAATATTCAAATGTTGGCGAATTTATGACACCCTGAATTCTCAATAGTTAATCATCAAATGATGGTAAACATGCTCTAGTTACAACTCCAATTAACGTTGTGATGGCAATAAGTGGAGAAATAATTCACTTTCATTGCACATGCATTATTACTACGTATGGCGAGGGTGAGTGCTGACATTGACAACATTTCGCTATTCGTATCTTATTAATTTATATTTAGTTAATTGTCAATAACAATAAAAAAGGTGTGCATGTAATTTCTAATTGTTATTCGTTTTAGCATTATTTATAATAAGTTAAATCTTCTTCAATTATTTTATAATTAATTTTACTTTTGCCTTCAATTTGTGTAAGTTTATACCCTAATTATATTAATGATGACATAGTCTTCAAATTTGTTAAACTCTGCAATATGACTATTCCAGACAGAATTTAGGTATATTAAGACATTGTAGGTGTCTTGTTCAATGAAGAAATTAGGAGAGAGACCATGGTTGAATGCTCATTAGTTGTAAGTGGCAAGTCAAATTATAGAGGGGGTAAGAAGGGTGGAGGAAATAAGTGCAAAAAGATAGGTCAAAGGGTGGGTTCCCATAGAGGGGGGCAGCCTAAAAAGTTTTAGTGGGTGATGTTGAGATTTTTTAGGATTATTTTAAAGTGGGTGGTCTCATGAAGGTTATTATTTGTGTGTCGTCTCATTAAGGCTAATTATTTTGCATATTCAATTCACTAGCTTAAATAAATATAAAATAGTAAAAAATATTAATTCATGAGAATTTTAAAATTTCATATGATTGACAAGTGGCAGAAAAAAAGCCTAAGCTTGTTAATCAATCATCTTTCTCTAGAAGGGAAAGTTAGAACAGTCATTGATGGTTTCATAT
>VDFB02177715.1:0-16602 GCA_007258455.2 Sequoia sempervirens | reverse complement strand
ATTTTTCACCTCATGGTCTTTTTTTTCTTTTTTTTAACCAAAAAGTCCTCCGGTTAATTCATCCAAGCTCGTTCTTCCCGGGGCCACCATTTGCACACTATTTATCTGATTGACTCCGTTCAAGCGCCATTCTTCTCATTTTTCCGTGCTCTTTCCAACAACATGTACCACTCCATACTTTCGAGAAGTTGACTGGGGCTCCCTTTTCCTCCCCCGTCCCCCTTCTCGAGGGGGCATACCCTACCATTCCCGCCTAACCCGTCGCTCTGACCCTACCTTCAATTGACTAGGGAATCCTCTCCACATTCCCCTCGTTCGCGTTTCTACTTGCACTCTACGTCAAGCACTGCTCTCGTCTCTTCTATAGGTCAATCAGATTGCTTTTCTTCAAACCCTTATTATTCTAATATTAGTATTTCAAGAGTAAAATGTAGACGTCCAATTTGATCACTTCCATATGATCAAATGCGTCTCCTCATTCATTTGGTTCCTCATCCCCTATGTCAATATTAATTAAACCAGTTGTTTAATTAATACCCTGCATCTTGCACAAAGGTCCTAAAGTATTTAATTTAACACTTTACCCCTCTTCCCCCTCTAAATTAAATAAATATCCCCTTTTACTTTAATTTAGTCATATTCCCCTTTTGAATTAAAATTCATTTTTAATTCATCTTTTCTCTCTCATGGTCACATCCTCCAACTTTTGCAAGTTGGTCCCCTAATCCATCCTAATTACTTCATCTTCTTCTAATTAACAAGGGTTAGCATGTGCACACCCTTAATCATCATTAAGGTCACATCCTCCATAATTTCCCACTTGCTTCTAATGAGTCATTAGTCCATCTAACTGAGTACTTGCACAACCTTAATCATTTGACAGCCCTTTAACCTAATCCTCATCCTATTTATGGCATATGTCCTGAGTCAACCTTTTATTAGTCTCCTTTGGGCAAGGCATCTCCTTCCCCATGCATCTCTTAATTCACCTTTTTAATCCTCCATAGCACCCAAAAAGGAATTTTTAATTCCTTTCCACTTCTCCCCACAGCTGTCCTTCTACTTATTCTTTATTCTTTTTTCCATCTCCCATGAGAATATCTAAGGAATTTTTAATCTCACATGTCCCTTCCTCACCCACATGTGGGGACAAGGGACCTCCTTTATGAGGAGAGATCTTGTCTCAATCCCAAGGTACTTTGTACTCCCTCCATGTCATTTACTATCCTTCCACCTCATGTACACATCACCCCTTTTAAGCCATATCACATGCCACATGTCAAGATGTGAGGGCTTGTGAGTTCTCAACTCACCTTAGCCCTACATCTTGATATTTGGAGGATCAATCTCAACCGTCCATTTCCCCTAGGATTTTCCAAAAATCCTATAAATACCCCCTCTTTTCTCTCATTTTAGAGAGATCATTTGTGCTAGCCAAACTCTTGCAGTTTTGTTTCTCAACCCACACTTAGCCATTTTCATGTTTCCAAGCATCATTTGCATCTCACATCTCACATCTTGTGCCATCCAAGGAGCATACACATCAAAGATCGAAGGGCCAACCAAAGGATCGACTCAACGCAAGGTATAAGGTTCCATTTCGTTGCTTTGTCTTTACATTGTTTCCAACTTAGGCTAATCTGAGGTGTAGGCTGTTTTTGGTGTTTATTTGCACTTCTTTTACTTGTTGCTTGCTTTCTAACGCTCACATTCGACCTATCACAGTAGCTACCAATGCAAGATTGATAACAAGGCATGGTGGAAGAAGTCCGTGTCCTAGGAGTGGCTGGGACATTGGAAGTCTCTGCTCCTTGTTCCACATTCTTAGAGTTTACTATCATTAATTTCCTCCTGGATCTTTTGCTTGATCCAGGACTAGTTGGGGAATCAATTGATTCCCTTTAACACAATTGATTTGTCTGCAATGTTTGAGAGACATTAATAGATTGTTTTTCTATGTATCTGACAAGTGTTGTCCAGTCCACATTAACCAATTTGTTCACTACCTCTACCCCCAATACGGAAGCTAATTCCTCTTTATATTTGTCAGTCTCATGTCCCTATATATATTTAAATCTATATTTCTTTTAAATTTAGGAAATAAAACTAAAAAGTCAAAGTCAAAGAAACAATGGGAACATTTACAAATCTGTAAATTGACAATGAATTGCCTCATTGTGGCCAGAGTCTACTGACAATGCTCCCTTCCTTCTATTGCTTGACATTTTGAGGTGACCTAGGGAAAATTATTTTCATCCAGTCTATGGAGGAAAACGAAGTACACACCGCCAGTATGAAAGTTTTCACCCAGTTTGTGGTATGAAAGTTTTGTTTCTTTTGTGGAAAATATGTTCATTGGATTTGCTTAGTGTTGATAACCTTATCATGAAAACTCTTTCATAATACAATCTTGCACGAATTTGTCATGGCATCGGTGACTATGGCATGACTGGGAAAAACCAAGCGGTTTCTGCGTTTATTTTCAACAGTTGCTCAACAATGACCAACCCAATTCCCATATTTTCCAAGCAGTTCACTATTTCCTTGATACCTAGGTTAGGGACATAATACAGAGGCATCTTGGCTTCGTGCTATAATATTTTGAGCCAAAGCTCAAATGGGTAGGGTAAATTTTTTTGTTGGTTTCACAAAGGTTTTACAATTTATAATGATGGGACAATTTAGAGGTTTCTTGGACAGGTTAGGCCACGAACTAGTAAACAATCACGGATTCAAATGCAATACAAAGAGTAGTAAACAATCACGAATTCAACCAGGAAAAAAATTTGTAACCTTACCTATGGTGTCGCAAACTAAATCGACTTCTCTCTCATCAGCTTTATTTCTCGCACACCTTGCTCTCTTCCTTCACGTGATGTTTTTCCCTTTTTTGTCGTCTAATTTTTTCCTTCACGCGGGAAATTTTTAAATTTTTAATTTTGATTTAGTAGTTGATGCTTTAGTCAAAATTAGTTAACGCCAACTTTAGCGTCAATTTTTGGTCGTTAATGTAATATGTTTGGGGTGCCTAAGGTAGTGCCAAGTGCACCTAATTGAACACCTATCATTGTTGTATAGTGACTATTTTCATTGTTATGTATCATAGGATCCAAAGTGTTGGAAATAATTTAGTTAGCAAAGTAGTAAATGTGCAAGAAAATCAAATTGTACACAACAAACAATTCACAATGTTATCTTGCACAATGCCTTAAGTTTGAAGACACAAATATCATTGTATTTTGATGAAAGTAGTGACCTTAATGTTCAATCACCGACAACCATGATTTTAAAACATGCTATTGTGCTTATGGAGGTAACATTTTAAGCAAGGTGGTGAGTGGTGGTTTGGAACAATGGAAGGTATGAAGGACTTGCTTTATATGCATACTATGCAGTCTAGCTTAAGACAACGTTCTAAGAAGAGATTGAAGGTGGATTATGAAACTCAAGGGTTACCATGATAAAGATTAAAGCAAAGTCTGAGATCTATTTAAAAGCCACTATCATGAAGATATTAAAGGTGTCAAATGCAAAACCCTAGCAACTGGAGTAATGAACACAGTGCGAAAGAGAATAGTGTGCTAGGGTAGATTTAGGAGATCTCCACATTATCTAATCATAGGAAAATACATCATTTATTTATTTTTAAATTAAAAGAAGTCATTCTAAACCCTAAATATGATACATTGATACTTCAAAAGCATCTGAAGGAATTTGAGATTATACAAACATATGTCAATTAAATACTTGGATTACAAACAATAGCATGAACATTGTAACCCTTGTTGATTACAGCAGGAATGAGATAACAACAATGAATCCCATGCCTCCATGCACACACATCTCCTTACCATTCTCTGCCATTCTTACTGAAACACTTCCATTTTGGCAGTTAATGCTTTTGGAAAATAAGGTTTCAACAAAGGTTTTATTGTATGTTTATTAAAATGAGAACTCCATTCTAGTGGGCTATGCCTTAAATAAGATTTCGATGAAATTTTTAGAGTATGTTTATTAGAGTTTTAGAGTATTTTGGTGGGCTATATTCAAATGGATTGTGACTGACGTGATTTGTTGCATTTAGTGCTATAAATTGTAATGATGCCACAATTACCATACTACTGTCGTCTCTTATTATACTCGCTAGGTATGGCGGTGTTTTTCCCTTCCCTTCTACTGTTTACTACACTATTGCCTTGCTCAAGGCTTCTTAGTGTGGGGTTGCGTTGTATAACGCTTCTAATGTGACATGTTGCTCACTTGCTCGGTGGTATAGCGTGTATGCTTTTGATCATTACTTGAAGAGTATCGATGGGACAATCTTCTTTGTCTTATCGATATCTCAATGTCTCATCGACATTAGATCTTATGTTCCTTTGATGTTGGCTGCTAGTGTCGACGAGACAAGTTAATATCTCTTGCCAATATGCCACTGTCTCATCGATATTTTCCTTTGGTGTTATTTCTTTATATATCAGTGTAACTCTGCCATGTCAGGGAGACTTGTGATTATCATTGCAATATGGCAGTGTTTTTCCCTTCCCTTCAACTGTTTACTACACTACTGCCTTGCTCAAGGCTTCTTGTTGTGGGGTTGCAGTGTATACCACTCTACTGCATATGTTGCTCACCTTCCCGACGGTCTAGCGGTGCATGCTTTTGATCATTACTTGAAGAGTGTTGATGAGACAATCTTATTTGTCTTACCGATATCTCAATGTCTCATCGACATTACTTCATTATATCCAAGAGTTGTGTTTTGCCAAGCACTTGTAGATACACCTTGTCGATGTGACATAAGTGATTCTCTCCTCGATATGCCCGTATCTTGTTGAAATTTTACTATTTTACATTGTCAATGAGACATATAAATAAGTCTCTTCAATGTAGGGGTGTCTAAATTGACACTAAACCCAAAGCTAAACTCGAAGCTAAAGTTGGAGCTTAAAGTGGCACTAAAATCGAAGCTAAACTCAGAGCCAAAGGCGACACTAACGACGACACCACACTCAAAGCTAATATCGACACTATAGTCGAAACTAATTTCAATGCACATTAACACCTAAATAAGCACCGACTTGTCCTGATTGGTGCAAATAAACGCCAAAAATAGCGCCATCCCAATAAATAGCACTGGAATTTTTAAAAAATTTGCAAAAAATACATTAAAACAATGGGTGGAAGAAAAAAATGGAGCAAATCATAGGGATTTGTTGTAGTGACTAAACTTTGCATAAATAATTCACATGCTAATTTGCTAGTTCATCCCTAGGCAAGACTCAAGCCTCCATGGTCTCAACTATCCTTAATTTCATCATAGTTTGAACTCCCATCTTCTCATAGTGCAACATTTTCTAATCTCTTTGATCCATTCAATGACTTCAAAAAATTCTTCTCATCTCTCCCATGCAAATCCAATCCCCTCCTGACACGATTCCCTCATGCTCTAACACCCTTTAACATTCCTCTGATCTGCATAATTCTTATACCATCGCTATCACATATTCATCTGAGCATGGTTAATTAATCCCTTATCCTCCAACACTGAAGTCTTCTCTATGTCTCTTATTTCTTACCCATATACCGTGACACCCTCTCTATGCATTGATTTCACAAGAAGGAATCCACCATTTTCCACATGGAAAGCGCTACCTCCTTTAACTTATTATCGGCCCTTTGAGTAGTCTTCATGGATTTTATTCTTGCACACCTTTCTTCACTCCAATCTCCCTTACATGGGCTCCATTCGTTGCTCCTATATCTTCCCTCCATGCGTCACATTCTTCATTAAACTCCAGCACTCATTTTTTCCTATTGTTTCATCTTCTTAAAACTTTTCCTTTAATATGTGTGGCCTTATCTTTCACTGCATTTGTCTCTTTTTTGAATATACATTACGGCACATCCTTACTTGTAACCTGTCATGACATTCAAACTCAAGAAAGACAAGTATATGATCTTCTACGCGGCTAGCTTGGTGCCCACATTCTGCACTTTTAAAATCTGCATTATTTAAATCCTTTGACTACTTTTACCTAGTGCCCCCTTTGTTCTTATCCATCGCCTTTCACATTCCCTCTTGCTAATTGTGGCCTGACATCGATCCTAGCTTCTAATGCTTATCCAATGTTTGAATTTTCTGATGGCATGGGCTTTCTTTGATGGTTATCTCTTTTATTCAATTTAGCCATGTGCTAGAGCTATTTCCCCTCTCTCAGTCGTGCTTCCCCCTTGCATTATCTCCTCATACTTCCTTAAATCTGCATGTGTGCCTCTTCACATACCATTCTTTCATCTTCGTAGAATTTGAAGTGTTTTAATTGTTGGAAAATAACTAGTCAAACTAATTAAATAAGTAATATCATGCCAGTTAAAAGACCCAAAGTAGTGTCTCGAGAAACAAGCTCACACAACATAAGCAACATCATGTTTTATACATTGTAACATGGAATTCATCCTTTCCAAACAAGCATGATATGATAATATCAAATTTTTAGACTCTTTTAAATATTTGTGGAGACACATAATTTGACATTACAAAACTTTCACCAAATCAGTTTTCACAAAACCATTTATTTTCCAAAATTAGGAAGGATCAACTCATTAAAATTTTGGCACTAATTTCGTAATCAAGTCTAAATTTTTCCTATAAGGAATTTCATGAAATCTTACCGAAACCAGAAACAATCATTTTTTTGGTGATGCCAATCACATGTGGACATCATTAGCTACAGTCTTATACTATAAGTACCTGTAGCCATAGAGACAACTTTACTTTCTTTACTATTTTGTAGTCTTATGATTTTCCAACAAGTGTAATATCTCTACTAGAATGATTTAGGAATTTCAAGGTCTTTGAGAGCACATATAGTGCCAATACCATCACAAGCCTACTAGCCCTAGTCGATAATTCAATGAAGGTCTTTCCAAATGTTAAGTGGACTGTTTAGGTAGGTTTCCCCTTTGAATTGTGTGGTTTCCACCAAGTTTACTAGAGAGTAGTAGGGACTACATTTTTGGCGTTGTTATCAAGGATGGTGCTACTTTCAAAAAGATTAGTTTCTTTCATTTCCAATCTTTCCTAGTTTAGAATTTGATTTCACTATTAGGATTATTAGGTTTAATCTTCTTAAAATACTAGAACATTTCACTAACATTGTGCAGGATCCATTACCATACAAAGTCATATCTATTGTATGCAGAGGCAAAGAGACTCTTTGGGAAGATTCCTCCCCTCAAGCCAATGAGCTAGAGTAGATATTGGTGACTACATTGATTAGAGTGAGGGTACTACTAAAGAAGAATCTTCCCTTTCATCAACATCTACTGAAAATATAGAGGGGACCTTCTAGACAATGGGTGATGCAGCAGCGGATGATCCACCCAAACATGTGGCCTTCAAATTTCCATTTACCAACCAAGAAAGGGATACTATGCTAAAGAATATCCCTCCTTCAACATTACCAGTATTCTATGTCTTGGTGACTTAAGATTCAAACACATGCTTGTTTGAGTTTGATGTCCTATGCAAGAGATATGACTACACAACTAATGCTCATAAGCTCAACCTATTTCTTGCCACTCTAAAAGATGCTGGTCTGAGATGGTTTATGGGACTAGGAAAAGATGTTCTAGATTGGGACACCATGAAAATAAATTTCTTGGAGAAATACCAAGATTATTGTAGAGGAGCTGATAAGAGAAGAGATAATATTTTTAAAATGAATCAGAGAGAGGATGAACCATTAGAATATTATGTAGAAAGGTTTCAATTTTTCTTCAAGAAAAACCCATAGAATATGCTCTCAGAAGAATCCTTGAAGCTTGTGTTCTTAAGAGGAGTCAATGAAGATTGCATGGATGCTCTCAATCTTTATGGGGTAGGGGATTTTTCTCAATTACCCTTTGATGATATTTGCAAGGTCTGTAAAAACTATTCTAGGACCTTTACCAAAAGATCAAGGTGAGAAAGAACATCCACCACTAGCAAGACATCTAATGGGGTTTCAAGAGTGGAATTAAGTAACCTAATATACAATATGAAGGAGGATATCATAAGTCATATAGCTACTCAGTTGGACACTCTACATATAAAGAAAAAACATGAAGAGGCTAAAGAAATGCTCACTGAATACTGCCCCAATTGCAGAAAAAGGAAAGAAAACTGCAAGTGCAAGAGGGTTGCTAGTATTACAGAAGACAAATAAAAAAACTTTATTTCAAACCACTTAAGGAGAGGGTGGAAAACTATTTTACATTTCTCAAAGAATGCCATGACAACCAAGACAAGGTATGCCACAAGACCCTCTAAATTTCAATACATCTTTTTCAATTGGTAATCAATTTTTTTTTGGTTAGAATTCTTATCCCTAGCCAAATAACCATAACCAATGGAAAAACCATCAAAAATGGTAAAACCCTAAGCAAAATAGGAACCAACAACAACCAAACGCATGGTCACAACAAAATTTTCAAGGTGCCAATTATAATCCTCATTGGCCATTGTAGCAAATTCAGTGGTAGCTTCACTGAAAGAGGAGCACCCAAGCCCTTCAAGGAACACTTCAGGGGTCAGGAGAGTGCAGGTGTTAGGAGGACCTATCCATCATATCAAAACATCAACTATGACCTTTTGAAGCCTATAATGGCATTTGGAAAGGATAAATGTGTTAAGAGAGTCAACTGTCCTAAGGGTCCTGATAAGGACCCGAAGACCAAAATGCAATATAAATGGGACAGTCATGTTCTAGGGGTTTAAATAGTGATCTAATGCTTAAATTGTGTCAAATAAGGTTGGAAATTAGGAATCCAATAGTTTTTAGATAGTAGGGTTAAATAAATTGCAAGATAGAAATTCAAATTTTTGAATTTTAGCTTTGGGCGGGTAAATGAGTTTTATGAGTTTTAATCACTTTGATATAACTTAATCAATCCAAAATGGTTTGATCAGTTGGGGAATGGTTCTATAGCCCCAAAATAATCATTTGTATGGAGGTTGATGAATTGGTGCAAGCATTGTACAGACTGTTCTCATAAAACTCAATAAAATTTCTATTTTCTTGCATTTTTTTGTGTTTTCTTGATGAACCATTGATTCCTATTAAATATATATGCATTTGGATGCTTTAGGAGTTTGTATTTACAAGCTTTAACATCTCTTACATGTTCTGATAAGGAAAATAGATCAATTCTTGTATGTTTTAATTGACTGTCCATAGGAAAAGACAGATTTTGCACTTGTTTTGAGAGTTTTTAATGAATGAATGATCCATTTCATGGGAGATTGTGACTGTATCTTGTGAAATGGATCACCTCTAACATGTACTATACATTATTAACAAACTAATGTGCAAGAAAGAAGAATATTGAGGTGTACACCAGATTTGACAATGGAAAGAGCATGAAAGTGGAGGCTAAAGTATAGCAGTAGAGGATCTGCCTTAACAAGTGATATATTTTTGAGTTGTAATAGTTGAGACATGTTGAATTAATGGTGAAAAGTCTAAAATTAGGATCTAGAAGTGTTTGGAAGGCCTAGAACTAAGAAGCCCTAGTTTTGAGGCAATTTAAGAAGGGTTTTGTGTTTGAATGTGTTAGGGGTGCCATATAAGCCTAAAAACTTGGAATCTTTGGTTTTGAGACATTTTAAGAGACTGTTGAAAGTTTCATGGTCAGGGGTTGAGTTTAGAGAGGGGTTGCTTTGAAAAAGAGGGCTAATTAGGCCTAGTTTTTGAGGAGACAACAGATTTTGGAAGGGTTTTTCTGAAACAAGTTCTATTAGGAACCTAGTATGTTGTGTAAGATCATAAACCTCATCTCATTCAGTCATTATATTAGAGGTTCCTTTGGGAATTTTGAGAGAAAAGTCTAAAATCCTTCGCTAGAGGCCTAATAGGGCTAGAAGGCTACTTAAGGTGGAAAAGTGGATTTTGTTCAAGACAGAGGTTTGGGATTTTGGAAACCTTCAAGACAAGTGTAATTGTGCCCCCTAAGATCATTCCTAGGGTTTGGATCCATTGGAGAAGGATTTGATTCATGAGTGAGCCATCTAGGCTTTGTCTCCATCAGGGTGCCTAGAAGAGTGGTTGAGATTGCATCTTGCAAACCTTGAGAACTTTGTGTTTCTTTCAAAGTCCTAGACCCTCTGCATCACACAATGACAAAAAGCCAACAATAGCAACACCAAAATGTGAATTACCAACAACCTTTGCTACCTTCTTAACCCAAACAACAAACTATTATGCCTAATCCAAAGAAACACAACATCTCAACCACTAAGAGCACCACATTACCTAACCAACCTGCACCTAACCCTAAAAATAAGCCTAACCAATAGGATTATACTAATGAGGCTATACAATACCCCACTTATGGGGTATAGGTGAGTGATTTCCACCTTAGGTTAGGGAAGACACTAGCTGGACCTTCACCCCCCAAAATCATTGAGATGGAGGATGAGAAACCCACAACTGAAGCTTTATACAATTCACCTTTGGAACCTAGGTCAAATCAAATAAACTAGACCACCTCAAGTCTAGAGCCTTCTTTCCCTGAGTGTTTATCCATTCAAAAAAATCATATCCAAGTTGAGATAGACCTATTGGGTTAGCTTAAGGATCTCAGTATCAAAATACCCCTCATCCAGGCTATCAAGGATATCCCAATCTATACCAAGATAGTAAGAGACCTATGTCTTAAGAAACAAGGAGAAAGAGGAAGGACTCTCAGATAGTTCATGTGCTAAGAAACCTTGCTGATATTATGCTAGGGAATATAAATGTCCCTAAATACACAAACCCTGGAAGTACAATAGTGGATGTTAACATTAATGGGACCCTTATCAAGAATACCTTGATTGACCTAGGGGAAACAATTAATGTCATGACTAAGAAGACAATGCAGCTACTTCCGTTAGCTAACCTTAGACCTACACAAACTATTTTACTGTTGGCACATAGGTCAATAGTAAAGCCTAAGGGGATCATTGAGGATTTATTCATTGCATTAGATTCATGGGAGTATCCTGCAGATTTTATAGTCTTGCAACCCAAGGCCAACCTTGCAGGATATCCACTCATTTTAGGCAGACCATGGTTAGCTATAATTGATGCATTCATAGGTTGTAGCTCTGTGAACATGATAATATCCAATGGTATTGTAACTAAGAAATTGGTTCTCTATCCACCAACCCAACCTCATGAAACCTAGAGTAGACTATATGGCCTACCTTGGATGAAGAATATCACTATTCCCTACAAAATCTCATGACAATAGAACACAACCCTCTATTAGGAACCCAAGACGAGGATGAATTAATTGACCATATTATATAGAACAACTGTAGTAGGGACCCACAACAACAAGACTGTCTTTCATGTCTTCAAGATCCACTATAGAATATTATACCTACAAAATCATCAGAAGAGGTATCCCAACTGTTCCATTCCATTTTTCCACTATAGTGTGTTCCCAACATTAGTGGCCTTGATCTCTCATCTGTGAAATTAGGATCCAAAATATGAGAAATCATGCTAGGTAAAACATTGAACATCAAGAATGGATTAGCTAAAGAATAACATAATTCCTTGAACACTGTATTGTAGGCACACACAATAGCCTTTGCATGGGACTACCATGATATGAAGGGGATTGATCCAAAAATTTACATGCATAGGATCTACATAAATAATTGTTTCAAGCCAATTAGACATACCCAAAGGAGAATGAACCCTACCTTAAGAGAAATATTTAAGACTGAGTTGCAAAAGCTACTTGATGTAGGTTTCATTTATCCCATTTTTATTAACCAATGGGTGTCACCATTAGTCATTTTTCCTAAGAAAGGAGGAAAATGGAGGGTATGTGTGGACTATAGGGAGCTGATAATAACAAATAGAAAGGATCACTTCCCCCTACGTTTCATTGACCAAGTGCTTGATTCCTTAGCAAGGAAAAAGTACTTCTCTTTCCTAGATGGGTTTAGTGGCAATAACTAGATAAAGATAGCTCCAGAGGACCTAGATAAGACTACATTTATATGCCCTTGGGGTAATTATGCCTATTCTATTCTTCCCTTTGGACTATGTAATGCCCCAAAAACCTTTCAAAGGGTAGTGTTAAGTATCTTTTTAGACTATGCTCATGATTCTATGGAAATCTACATGGATGACTTCACTACTTATGGAGACACCTATGAAGATGTACATAGCAATCCAGAAAAGTTTTGAAAAGGTGTAAAGAACATAAACTATCATTGAGTCATGAAAAATGTTTCATGATGATGACTCAAGGGATTGTTCTAGGACATTTATTATCTCAAGTGAAGGAATTCAGGTGGATCCCAACAAGATTAAGATTATTTCTACACTTTCTGTGCCACAAAAGTAAAAAGATGTTGGGAGATTTTTGGGACATGCAGGCTACTATAAGAGATTCATCTAAAACTACAGTAAAATTGTAATACCCTTATTTGTCTTACTCACCAAAGACATAGAATTTGAATGGATTGTAGAATGTCAACGTTCCTTTAAAGCACTTAAAGAAAACTTTGACACAAGCACTTGTCTTAAGAGGGCCAAATTGGATACTACCTTTCCATATACACAGATGCTTTAGATTTTACAATAGGTGCAGTCTTGGGACAAAAAGAAGGTAACAAAAAATAAGCCATCTACTATATCAGCAAAAAATTGCAAGGAGCTAAACTCAACTAAACTATCACAAAGAAAGAGATGTTGGCAGTTTTTTATGCTATCAACAAGTTTAAAAATTATATCACTGGATATCAAGTCTTTATCCACATAGATCATACAACCATAAGATACTTAATGAACAAACCTGTAGTTGGGGGAAGACGAGTCAGTTGGCTACTCTTACTACAAGAGTTTGATATAACAATAGTGGATAAGCCAGGTAAAGCTAATGTGGTGGAAAATTTTCTGTCTAGATTGCCTACACAAATAGAAGGGGTTGTGGATGACTCTTTTCTAGATGATCATTTTTTTTCTCTTACTACACACCATAGTTTACTGATATTGCAAATTACCTAGTGACAGGGAAGATACCATCACATTTCTCTCCTAGAGAAAAGAGATGGTGCATAAAAGCTTTTCATATTCTTGGGTAGTTGGTTACTTATTTTACACTGGTCTAGATAATATCATGAGTGTATACACAAAAAATATACTGATTGATTCTATACACCTGATCCTGATTTTACTAACACTGCTTCGTCCTGAATCATCTCCTTTGCTAACCATCTAATCAAATAATCTGTATCTGATTAAATTCATCACATTTCGTCTCTTAATTAAATAAATCAAATTTATCTGATTAAGTCATTCTCTCCTATTAATTAAATAAATCATTTTATTTAATTAATCATATAGTCTCCCTTTAATTAAATAAATCAATTTTATTTAATTAAATCTCTAAAGTCATTCTATTAAATTAAATAAATTAATCTCTATTTGATTTAGTATAACACCATCTTCTCTAATTAAATAAATCAAATCTTTATTTAATTAAGTCTAAATTCATATTCCTCTCAACTTTGATTTAAATCAATCCAAAAAATAAATCAAATTGTCATATCAACTAATCTCTCTTTGAATTAATCAAATCGTGATTAATCTTAATCTCAATCCATCACATCCTCTAGCTTTTGCAACTTGCACAATAAATCATTTTAATTGATTTATTAAATCTTCTAATTTCTCTCAACATGGCATCAAAAGGGAATATTCTTCCAAATTTGAAAAATCCCTCCAAAGGGATTTGTACTTCCAACAAGGCATTCAATAACTCTTACACGTCCTTGTGCATTGAGCCAAGTGGCATTTAATTCATTTCTTTCTCCCTCCAACATGTCATTTCATAAATATGAAATTCCACCTGATATCATTTATTGACACATTCATCAAAATGTGCTCAACCTTCATCCTCTCACATCTTGACAAGTGGCATTTGGCCATTGGTTGATGATTAATCCCACATTCATCCCTTTTTCTCATTCTTCCATCTTGTTCTTCTATAAATAAGAGGCTCTCATTTGTATTTTGGATCCACAACTTCATGCAAAGACATTATCTTGAGATTTTGAATTTTCTTATCCATTTTCTTGTCCATTTTCATCAATTTTTAGAGATTTATAGCTAGGTTATGCAGGAATTTCACCAAGGAGCATCAAATCTTCATCAAATCATCATTCAAGCTTACAAGGATTGGGAAAGGGCCATTTTCCACATCAAAATGACACCAATTCCCCCATGGGATTAAGAGTTTGCTTGCATTAATTAGGATTTGAAAGCTTTTTATTTGTGTTCATCATTCTATTTCTTGTTTTGTGCATTTCAAATGAATTCTATGGGGAATGTTGATTTAACTTGCATAATAGACTAATGATGTGTTGTTTGATTGTGTTTGTGCAGGTCTAGGATCACCATTCACATTTTGGCACTAGAAGGAGGCTTAACTTGAAGATCTCTAACATGTTTTTGAAAAAAATTCCATGGTTTTTTTGAACTTTTTGTGTCTACAGGAAAAGTGCACCATTGACAGAGAAACTGCATCGCTAGCAGTCTAGCCGTGCCGCTATCAAACTCCAAACTGCGATGCTATGTTCTTCCTGCCCAAAAATTTGAATTTTAAACTGTGACATTGGGCATTTTCCTATCGACTGGTCAAACCAAATTCCAAACTACACTGCTGGTATAAATAGCGCCACAATCGCGTTCACTGGCCTTGCTGTAGTTCGCCACTGTTAGTCCCAGCGATGCTATATAGTGTCGTTGAATTCTTCAACTGTGCTGCCTCTGTAGACTGTGCCATTGGAGTTGGTTTTTGTAGGTTGGCTTGATCGAAAGTGAAGGGAGGAAACAAAGACAAATTATTTCTATGGAATCTTCAATCTATTGTATCAAGTGTTTTTAAACACTTTGGAAGAAATTATAATTCCAAATCTAAGGATTTTGTTGCTTCAAGCTTTAGGACTTACTAATTTTCAATTTGGGTTTAAAAAGAACAAAGAAAAGGGGTTAAAAAGAATCTTAGACAAATTTACTAGATTTTGTTTTGGGACTTAACAAATTGAACAAACAAATTTCACATTTCCTTTTGGTGCTTAAAAAGAATCCAATTCTTGCTTTGAAGGATTAAAATTAACATGTGCCTTTATGTTTTATAATCTCTTATCCAAAGTAATATCATCTAAAAGACGTATGTTCTTCTCTCTCGCCTCACGACGATCTTGAGAATCAAAATGCTTTTTGTGATATTAAGTTGTATAAGTGATTACCTCCACACTTCAATTTGGATTCTTAAAATTGAACAAAACTTGCAAGTGTGAGTGGAATATATCGCGTGTGTTCTCTCTTTGTTTCTCAACGAAGATCGATCGAACTACGAATGTGTTTGCTCACTTTTTTTTATTCTTAGAGGGCTTTCCTAGTGGGAAAAAGTAATCACCCTCAGGAACGACCCAACCGGGAACACACTAAAGCCAAGCAACTTCTGACTAGTATATAAGTGTGGGTACTTGAGGAAAGTTCATGTATCACGAGGATTGTTCCGACAAGAAGGGAATCAATGGTCTCTTTCCATATGGATGATCCCCCATGAACGAAATGCCTATACCAGAACCTCTTGTTTAGAAGGCCCAAATCCTTAATCTATTTGTTGGTGCAAGAACAGTCGTTCTAAAGCCATCCCATATTTTTACAGCTCTTAGTAGAGATGAGAAGTATGCCATGGGACTTTCATGGGTATTGATGCTTGGGTGACCCGAGAAGTGTGTGCTGTGGAGGGTGATGAGCCTAGTTTTTGGTCCAATTTTGGGTAGAATCTATAGTTTATTTGCTGGCAGTTGTCATGAAATTTGATGTTAAATGTTGATATTTTCATAATGTTTCCCTCAAACCATAGACATTGGGCTTAACCTATCTCTACAAGTTTTAATGACATTGTCATATTATGTGGATTATCTATATTGATTTTGCATGTGGTTAATGAATGTTCCTTAAGGTGGTTATGGTTGTGTAGTTATTATGCGTACTGACATTGCCATGCATATTTAATTCGAGGATGCTAAGTTGAGGAAGACACCACCAACTAGGCATGCACCATAACTTCCAACAAAGGAATTGCTCAAGGTCAAAGGAGGTTGATGACAAAAGATTCCTCATGCAACCGAATGTAACTTCCTTGTAGTGGACTTTAATGATTGAGCAGACGTGGGCATTATTGCTGTGCTAAATTTGCATTTGGACTTGCATGTCTGACCAGATTCCATGCATGCATAATTGCTGCTGCTTCACTTTCCCTATTTTCCCTAAATGGCATCCTACTAGTCGTGGAGTTGACTGTCTTATTTAGCTGATAATATAAATAAAGATCTGATGCTCCTTCCTTAGGAGGTTGCACAATTTGATATTGTACTTGCACTCTCAAGTTTTTTAGTAATACAGATTCATTACTCTTTTGTACTCATGATTTACAGTGAATAAAATAAAGTTATGAGTTCGAGCATTCGAGTTCTCATTAGTTTTAGAGGATACTTATCCAACGGGGCCCACCTAGTGAGTAATATGTCCTTTAGTTTAGTAT
>VDFB02177714.1:0-37499 GCA_007258455.2 Sequoia sempervirens | reverse complement strand
AACCTAAGTAACACATTAAGAATTCTAAGGATTTGTGCTTGGAAAAAATGCATAACAATTTTTTTTGTTGGATGTTGTGTTGTATAGTTTAGAAAAGCTCAAAATATGAATAGGATTTTAAGGCCATATATTATGGTAACTTACAATGCAAAAGAAGGAAGGAAATCTATTATCAATTTTAATCTACAATTTAATACAATATGAAAAACCACATGTAGTATTATCTAAAATTAATTCTTGACATATTAATTTTATAAAATACACTTACCATTCAATAAACTTCTCCCAAGAAAGAAACCCTAAGTGAAAATTAATTGAACCCTAATTTTAGATTCATAACTCTAATCATAACCCTAAGCGAACACTAATCCTAATCAAACCCTAACCCTAGCCTTAAATTTATCATATAATCTAATTATCTCTCTTATCTAAATTTGGGTTGAATTATTTTTCCTTTATTTTTAATTGCATATATTTTTTGTTTATTAGATCTTATTTTATGAATATATGCAAATAGAATTTTACTTCTACATCTATTCTAGGCCCATTTTTCTCATGATATTTTAACATTCATTTTCCTCGGAATATTAGATCAATCTCACACATATAAATATGAAACCTCAAAATTTTAAAATTGAATTCCCACCCAAAACATGTACACACAATTGAACAAATTCTCAAAAGAAGAATGACAACATCATTAACACATTTCATCTAAAAATTCAATTCAAATCCACATAAGGAGAGAAAATATATTAGAAGTATACCGCTTATTCATGCTTATAAGTCGGCATTCCCCAGATACAATTTAAGATAATTTTCTATATATTCATCCAAAACTCAAAACAGGCTATCTATTTTGTTCCGTCCGCTTGGGGTTTTAACAACCAATGGCACCAAAGATATCACTTCCTCATCAAAGGACATATATCTTTCTACCCATATATTCAACTCAAAACCTAGCTAGAGCTTTCATCAGTTCTCTCCCTACAAATGAGCCTTGAATTCCCTTTATATGACAAGGGAGAAACAAGCTGCAGGCTCAAATGTAATTTCACTACAAATTTTCATTTGAACAAAATCTCCATTGCATTTGACTTTCATTTCAAAACTTCCCACATGTTGAATCTGCAAAACATAGTGCATGAACTAGGGAAAGCTAAAAGAAAAGGGAACACAAATTGTCATCAAAATCCCCTGTCACTGTCCATGCAAAAAATCAGGCAACCAAATTGCCATAAAGGCACCACAACAACTTCTTATTTACCTATCACCTTGCCCTTACCAACACTCATACCCCGGTATACACACCCGCTTCTAGTTGTTTTCCAATACGATAGACCCTTAGCCTCCTCTTCTTTCTTGTCCTTGCCCAATATAGTTCTAGTCCGTCCGCTTGGGGTTTTAATAGCCAATGGCACCACAGCTATCACTTCCTCATCAGAGGGCAGACCGTGATTGAAGCGAGCTAAATACCGATAGTAGTCAGAGTCAGTATCGATTACATCATCAGAAGTATTGCTCGTAAGGTCAATGGGTGAGTGTTGGCATCCAGAGGAGCCATGCCCATACCTTATTTTCCTACCGAAACTAGTAATAGAGCACACCAACTACTTGCCTTTGTCATCTACCAGTTGAGCAGCAATGCCCTAGAATTGCAACCTTCTACTGCATCTAGTGAGCACAAGCCTGGGCTTGTCAACCAAAGCACCTTCCTAAATAGAAGGACCGAGCTTTTGTGAGCTCAAATGAACAGACCTCCTTACTAACTTACTCATTTTCTCTTCTCAGACAAGCACTCAAACTTGATTAGACTCAGCCGACAAAGTGCTCTAACTACTACAAGAATGATACTATTAGCAGTTAATTCCTCTTGTATTTATTGTGTGAGGTAATGGCAAACTTCATCAATGCTTAGTAAAAATGCATGTGCAAACCTGGCAATTTGGCCCTGCGTATGTACTGTCACCATTTAACTAGAGCTGCATGAGAATCCAAAGATCACCCTTCATGATTGCCAACAACATCTTCACACATATTGAGATCGACGTAACTACACAAGCAATGAATAATTCATTAATACTTCACCAGTTGTACAATAAAATGACCACCATGTGCCATTTTCCAACTTCGAATACTACCCGTTGATCTCCTGAAGAGTTGGCAGATCAAACAGTTTATCTTGGGCTAACTTGGTTTGACATCCAATGAAGCATCGTTCACCTTCCTCATGACTAATAACAATAATCCATACAGGGCACACATCTTCCTTTTTCTGACCTCGCGCCAAATAATAGGGTGACACCTTAGGTCTGTGAGTTGGTAGGGTACGATCGAGATCTTCTCCCATATCTTCGAATCTGAAAAACCTACACATTAAGTATTTAATGAAAGGATTTGGCTAAGCCGTAGGCGACATGACCATTTGGGTTAATGGCTTAGGCTTACATCACCAGATTAAAATTAAAACCCAACTTTGATTTTAATACTTTATTTCCTCTGCAAGGTTTTATTTCCTAAGTCTCGGTTGGCCTTGTTAAATTCTTATCCCAACCCTAACAAAGAACAAATGATTAAGCTAAGGATTGTATTTGTTGTTATAACTTTAGTTCTAGAGAATTCTTAATTACCAATTCTTATTTGTGCATTTGTATATGAATCCAATTGAATGCCTTTCCATATCATTATGGAAATTTTTATTATTGCAACCCTAACTCTAACACTAATTAAACCTTGACCCTAACTTGATTGAACTTGTATTATAACCCTAACTCTAACACTAATTGAACTGTAATTGTAACCCTAGGTATTGTTGAAACCTAACCCTAATTGTATCAAATTCCTAGAACTCTAATTGAACCCTAACCCTAAAATAGACAATAACCTATACCTTAATTGGAACCCTAACTCCAACTCTAGCCCTAATTTAAGACTAACCTTTTAACCCCTAACCCACTAAACCCTTATTGAATTATAGTAACCCTAATTGATCCCTAACCCAAATTGAATACTCAATTGAACCTTAACCCTACTTAATTTAAAGATGTGCCAATAATGTTGCAATCAATTAATGATTAATTTTTCTTGATGGTTAAAAATAGATTGGTGTAAGTAAATTTATCTATAATAAGTAAATTTATCATTGATTTTCTTGATAAGTAAACCAACATTTCATAAATTTATCTTATAATTCCATTAATTTTCTTCTTAATTATATTAAATTATATTTTATTAAATTGTTAAAAAAATTAAGTTGCTTATAAATAATTTTATGTGTTTTTTATAATTAATTTGATATTGTGTATAAAAGGTTTAAGTTATGAATGTTATAATATAAAAAAATAAATTTGTTTTCAATGTTTATTTGTTAGTTTGATGTGAGAATAATGTTGCATAGTAATGATTAAATTTTTCTTGATTGGTTAAGTGATATTGTGAAATTATTCTATGTTAATTTAATGTTATGAATGCTACATAATATAAAGAAAAATATTTCTAATATGTTTTTAATGCATCTTTATATTTTATAAACAAACATCTAAAATAAAAATGTGATTGTAAAAAAATACAACTTAATGAGTGAAAATACATTTAAAGTTAAAAGTGAAATTATAAAACAAATTGTAAATTTATTTTTATTTTCTTCTATGAATATAATTTTTTATTTGTCGTCTGCCTAGTAATGCCCACTTCTCCTTTTAATGAATGTTTTGTTTTGCAAGGGTTGATTCAGTGCTACCGTTGATCTATTTCCTACAGATATCAACGGTGCTCACCATCCCGTGATCGAGAATTGAAGGATCACGAAATCACGGGCGGGTGCCACATGTCCTATCTGTGGATCAAATTTGCGCTATTGCTGACCAACTACCATTTGATCTAAGCCATTCCCTACCATCCTGCAATGGTGCTTGGGTTGATTGTGAAATCACAAGCGGGCGCCACGTGTCTCATCCGATGAAGCCTAAAGAGTAAAGGAAACACTAGCCGGCTTTAAATGTATTAAGGGGCAGATTACTAAAGTGTTCTCGAGATGCACATGTTCTAAATTGACAGATATGTTATAATCTCGTTGGAAAAGATGCTCGAAGGTTAACGACATGGTTGGTGACTGTGTTAAAGGAATGAAATCATTAATGCTTAGGATCAACGGTTGCCCACCATCGCGCGATCAGAAGTTTTAGGATTGTGATATCACGGGCAACCACCACGTGGACTTCCTTCGTAGTGTATGGTAAGGTGGGCCCCTTATCGTTGTGTTGGCAATTATGTCAGCTTGTTTTGAAGGTGGCCGTCGATGATTTTATTTTGTAGAGGGTTGAATTAGCGTTTCCGTTGATCTATTTCCTGCAGATCAATGGTGCCTGCCATCTTGCGATTAGGAATTATAGGATCGCGATATCATGGGCGATTAGGAATTATAGGATCGCGATATCATGGGCGCTTGTCACATGTCTCATCCGATGAGGTCTAAAGAGTGAATGAAGCATTAGCCAGTAAATGTGTTAAGGGTCAGATTACTAAAGTGCTTGTGAGATGCACATGCTTTATTTCAATGCGGATGTTATAATTTTGAGGGAAAAACTGCTCGACAGTTAACAGAAAGGACGATGAACATTTTTGAAGGAGCAAGATCTTTGATGAGAAGGATCAACGGTTTCCCACCATCCTACGATGGTAAATCGAGGGATTGTGGTACCGCGGGAAACCGCCATGTGGTTTTCATTTGCGGCGTATGGCATGGTGGGCCCCTTATTGCCGTGCTAGTGATTATGTTAGCTTGTTTTGAAGGTGGCCGTCGATGATTTGATCAAACTAGAGGATCAACGGTTCAAATTTAAATTTGTATCAAATGTTGTTGGAGCCGTTCATGTAGCCCGCAAATGAGCTTTAATGGCGGATGAGACATTTACTGGCCAGATTTGATTGACATAAAATCAATTTTCTTGCCTCATTTGTATCACAAAGCATCCAATTATTTCATGAAAATAGTTTCAGAGCCAAAGGTGAAATTGCAAGTAGCTGCAGCCAGAAATTGGAGTTTGTGCGAAAAAAGCCGTGAGTTTATTTTCTCTATTTCCCAGTCATTCTGCACCTAAATTTGGGAAGGGGGGTCTACTATGCGTGTCACTGAGCTCATTAAAATATTTTGTTGGGGCTATAGTTTAATCATAAATTGTGAGGAATTGTGGTATTTTTACTCTGTAATTTCCTATCTCTGCTTAGTCATAGCCACTTGAAGTGTAACATTGTAGTGAAGCCCTAGTTGCCACCCAAGCAACACTCTGGCCACATTGAGTATTTGAAAAGAAACTTGTACGATGATTTCCTAGATCAATTTCCATTGTCAAAAAATGATAGAAGCGTGTAGTGTTATTGCGAGGGAAAATCCTAGGGGAGGGGTTGGTGTATAATAGTTCCAACATTACTAATGCTAGGGTTCCACTCACTGGCCTAGAGATGTTCAGATTATGGTATGGACAGAGGAATTTGCCTCACCCTTTCTCAAATGAATGGATGTATGACATGGGTAAGCTGGTTGTACCAAATATGTTCCTTGATGTGGACTTACTTAGGGCAGTGGCCATGAGATATGACCCCATCACATGGGTAATTAGAGATAATGATGGAGGGGTTCTATTAGAAATTAACAGAGATGTTATCCAACAGACTTTTGATTTGAGTGAGCCGAGTAATGACTTGGTTCCTATTAATTTTGAGGAAATGAAGCATGAGTATACAAAACTGAAATCTCTTTTTAGGGGTAAGTTGCTTCCACCTCATTTGGTTAAGGCATGAGGTTTACAATTTCACATCAGCCCTAGTGACTAGGAACCCTTCAGATTGAATTGTTTTGCAAAGGCTTTCCTGGCTACTTTCTATTCACTATCAGATTTTGGGTTTCAGTCCTGGTGCAATAATGCCAATTGCATACATGTTCATGGGGGTGCAAATACAACACCCTAACTTCTCTATAACATATGACTTTGCTTCTTTTTTGGTGGAGAGGATAGATGAAGGGTTGTCGAAGCTACATAAAGGTGATACTGGTACTCAATTCTTTTGGTATTCCATGTTGATGCATATATTCCTATTTAGGAATGCTGTTTTCTTTGCTGAGAAGATGAACTTAAGGCAATAGTTGATGGAGAAAGATTTCCAGTACATATATGGGTTGTAGATTTGTCCTGTAATAAGGAAAACACTAGTTATGAGCAATTTGATAATTGTTTTGCTTCAAGATTAAGGGCTAGATTGATGGTAAATGTACCTAAAATCCCTGAGGAAGTGCATGATTTCCTTAGGCAAAAGGAGAGGAAACCAAAATTGAGGGTTTTACATAACTGTGGTGACATTATCCCATATCCAGTTAGCACTATCTTGAGAATATATGGATTTCAAGGAACCCCTCACATACTGCCATACAATGTGCCACCAAGACTAGGGTTTGCAGAAGTTATGTGGCAGATGGGTTGTATTCATGAAGACAACCTTACTGGAAAGGGGAAGGGAACATTATTCACGATTTATGCAATCAGATATCTGATGGTCAATCTGTAAGTCCTGGGATTCTGTTCTCAGACAAAATTGAATTTAATTCTCATTGATTCATCATGAAATGGATAGCTTATAGTAAGCTACTAGATATTGTGCATGAAATGGTTCCGAATTATGATCCACTGATGGAATTCACTTCATACCATAAGAAAATTGATTTTCTAATGAAAAACTTCAAGGAGATTATGGACACCTTGACAACCAAAAGGATAAATTTAAGGCTAAGTATGGATATGCAAGGACAAAGTGATAGGCCAATTGAAACAAGGTCTGTGTATCAGCCTATAGAAAGGTGGCCCATCTATAGGAGGAAAAGGGATACTAGCAATGATGAGGAAGAAGTAGATAGAAAGGGGAAGCAAATAATGAAGGTGCCTCCACAACCAGGTCCAAAATTCAAAGTACCCGAGGTAGTCAAGATCATTGAATTACAGTCTTCACCAGAGCATAGTCCCCCATCACCACCATCTGAGCCACGTCCTAAGAGGCAAAGAACTGATCACCCACTTGAGGATTTGACAGATGAAATTATTGTTACTATTCATGACTTGTAGGTTGGTATGCCTTCCCCTCCTAGGTCAGCTGAATTGGTTCTATCCGATTTGGATATGAAGGGTAAGAGTGTGCAGGATGCAAGAATGAAGGCTTGCAAGGAGTTCTTAGATGACAATGCATTTGTAAAGACTCCTGTATTCTTGCAATTGGCATGGAGGATGAAATTTGAGGAATATCAAAATAAATGCAAGGAGAGAAGAGAACTAAGGCCTGACAGGTCAGATCGGGAGAATGATGAAGAAGTGAAAGCTGAACTAATGGAAGAGTTCAAAACATCACTCTTGAAGAAGGAAGACAACTTGTAGGCTGAGGTTGGTGTTTTTATTTTTCCTGAATGGGACATCGCAGATGTAGTGGCTTTCAATGCCATTATGAAGTCCAAGAATGCTTTTCAGAATTCTGAAGAAGAATTTAAGGCAGCATTGCAAAACTCTGCCTTCAGTGAAGAATATGAGACCTTAGCAATTTGGGCATTGGCTCCACAAGGGAAAGCCAGGACATTGCTGATATTAATCCAAATTTCAAAGGAGGATTAATAATAAAGGAGGTTAGGAGACTTCAACCAGCAGAAGCCACTAGTGCTTGTGAATGTAGGATTGGCTAAAAGACTGCTGAAAGGGAGGAGGCTGAAAGAAAGAGCCTAATGGAGAAGTATAACATTTTAATTGAAGAATATAGTAAAATTCAACAGAGGAATGTTGAGCTACAAACTAAAGTGGAAAGGTTCAAGTATAGACATATTGGGGAAACATCTAGTGCTCCAGGAACTAGCACATTACCTCCCATAGTAGGGTCAATGCCTCCTGCTTCTCCAAATGTTTCTACACCAGGGTCTCCTATTCAAAATTTTGCTCTCACCCCTCCTCTAGAACAAATTGATAAAGAAACAGAGTGCTCTGTTGATCCAACAAAGAGGCAGCTCATACAAAAAATTGATGAATTACATACATCATTAAGGGTAAAAGAGGAGGGTTTTCTTTCAAAAGAAAAAGAAATTGTTACTACTGTTTTGAAGCATTTAAATGAAAGGGCAGATAATAAATTTCCCTCTATACATTCTTTGTATTCTTTGCTATTTGAAGCAATAAAGAATATTGATAGGGATCAGGGGATAGTGATTCCAATAATTGAAAATTGGATCCCTAGGGAAAATGATCTAGATAGTATGAATAAAGCCTGAAGGTTTGATGTAAATAACAAGCCCCAATCATTGAAGCCTACTTATATATTAGTGAAATCATTGCAAGGTTTTCAGACCTTACTAGATGATTTAAGTAGGAAGATTAGGGAGTTGGTAAATAATTTCAAAGATTGGGGTAACACACTGTTACTTGATATAATTGATGAGAAGGGGGAAATCAGAACACTCCAACAATGGCAGGATCAAGCGAGTAAGGTCATAAATAATCAAATTAAAGTAATTTTTGATAACTCGGATTATGATTTATTAGTGAATTGTATGGATAAAATTATTGGTACTGGCTCATTTTTGGAATCTTTTGAAAGAGATGCTAATCAGGTAGCGGTAAAGTATATGCCTTATAGTACAAAGGTAAGTGAGGTGATTAATTTTGACTGGCCAACTAACGAAGAATACCAGAGGTGGGTGGTTAAGTATTTGAATGATGATGATTAAAAAGAGTGAGTTACCGACAGGTGGAAAATCAGATGTTGCAGTGACAACGATTCTAGTTTTGTGTTGATGGATTTCTTGGCATGGGTTTCACATGGTTTTTTGTTATTGCATCAACCTTCCTCTGCTGACATGGTGAAAGAGAATATGCTCCAGGATGATTGCTATTGTAACAATTTTTGGAATATCATCAGGTGTCCAAATTGGCTGGTGACATGTTTAATTTCTAGCCCAAAGCTTGTTTGCTCCTTCATTTTCTATAAGAAGGATTTCAAGGCCAGAAGTACGGGTTAGCAAGTTAGATAATTTTGATTGAGTCTAGGCAAAGTTGCAGAGCTGATTGTAAAGATCAATGGTTTTAGAGAGAAATGCAATTTAGGTTCTGAGTCACTCTATGATAGGTTTTAAGTTCATGAGGATTTAATGTTTCATAACAGTATTAACATTTGAATTGAAATGATAATTTCAAGCTTGTCTCTCTCCATTATATGTGCATATCTGAATTTTGAATAAAATAACTAAGGGTTGTTTCATTCAGCTCACTGTTGTAGTGTGTATGATTCTATTTTAGCTTTAATTCAAGGAATTAATTAAAATGCTTGAATGGGATTATAAGCAGATATGTTCTGCATATCCTATGGTTTTAGAGAAATGCAATTTAGGTTTTGAGTCATTATGTAATAGGTTTTGAGTTCATAGAGATTTAATGTTGTATAACAGTACTAGCATTTGAGTTGAAATGAAAATTCGAGTTCATGTCTCTCCATTATACATGCACATCTAAACTTTGAATGAAATAACTAAGAGTTGTTTTATCCATCTCACTGTTGTGGTGTGTATGATTCTATTTTAGCTTTAATTCAAGAAATTAATCAAAATGCTTGAATGGGATTATAGGCAGATATGTGTTGTATAAGGATGAAAGTAGTTGTGGGTTGGTATCTTGATGAAATTGTAATGCAATATTGTATGAGGGATCTTATATGCTTGATGTATTAAATCTGTTATAAGCCTCTAGATGCTTATGAATTTGACTCTTGCAATGGATATATTGCACTAATCTAAGTTGTAATTATTAGTGTAGTTCAGTATTTGTTTGTCTTTGCCTAGAGCTTGCTACAAATTGCAAATCATTGACTATCTTATACAATGGATTGTGTTTAGTTATCTCACACTCCAAATAGTTGATATTGTCTATGAACAACCAATTGTAGTTGATATTACCTTATCGTGTTGAGCTATTGAGTGAAATCATTTGCTAGTGTTAATGTTGTTTATAATAATGGTGCAGAGGTTGTAAACACATTAAGGGATCACCCTCCCGGGTCTTGCAGAGCCTGAAGTGTAGGAGGATTTTAAAGTCCTCGTCAGTTGGTCCAGGTCCTTTGAGTTGCCTTCGATTGGAATTGGCATTTCCATAGGTATATTAGAAGACAAACCTGGTTACATTGTAAAAAGAACCAACATACATGTCAACCACTGAACAACCACCTCTACAACTGACTTTTTAATCTTTTATGATCACATGAAACATAAAACACACTAATTTCAAGGTTGTTAACATCACTATTGAAATCGAGCACAATTTTTTTGACCTTTCAAACATTAAAAAGTACATCATTAAAATTAATTATGTAATGGCATAAAAATTAAAAACATCATGAATTAATTATGTAACCACATAAGTCAAATATAATTCTATCAAGAAATTAATATCAAATAGATAATATAATCGCATAACTTATACATTTCAATGTCATTGATCATCTTCTTCATCCAACTCTTTGTCTTTATCATCCGATCCAGATTCAACATTGTAAGGATTGGTCATATCATCATCATCATCATCATCATCATCGATATTAGTTTCGATAATGTCATTATCCACACGGATGTCATCTTCATGAACATTAACTCCTACATCATCATCATCTAGTTCCTCCTATTCAACATCTTTGTCAGGGACATTATCAACTAACCGTTGATCCTGATCATCATCTACATCATCTTCTAGTTCTTCGGTATCTTCTTCTTCCACCACATTATACTTTATCGGCCTTCCTCTTGGATCATGTCTAACAACAAATGACCAACTTGGTTTACCTGGAACCTTTGAGTAAAATACCTGCTCTAATTGGCTTGGAAGAACATAGGACTCATTTCCAACTCGCTCGATCAACCTTGTATTAACCATGGTAAATCCATTATCATGTTCAATAACAGTTCTCTCAGGATCATTTTCATTCAATCGTAGCCCGTACCATAGAATGATGAACAAAATTAATCTGAAGGACATAAAGTCACACTTAAGTATATCATCCAAAATCCCATAGTATCGATTTTCTGAGACTTCTGGATGTATGTCGCTTCTAGATGAAACATTAGTCACCTGAAAGACTGCAGTTATACCAGAATCACAAATTTTCTTCATGTCATCCAACATTTTGATTCAAAATTTACAACCATTGCACCACATAGCCTTGTGGTGTTTCACTACAATATGTCAAACATGTAAAATTATTGTAATATGATGGGTTATTAAGAAACATATTTATTCCTGGATAAATGTATCCAAAGAAAAAAATCTCAACATATATATACATCAATATAATTTAAAATAATTAAATAATATAGGTGATTAATATGTTATCGTACCCTATTTATCTCTTAAACCGCCTTTTCAAATCAATTTCCCTTTGTGTAACATTGGAATCTCCATTACGATGAGCTTCTTTAACCAATGAAGCCACACCTTCCCATATTAATGTGCGACTAGATTGTTGACATCATTGAATCCATACCATCATCCAATCAAGATTGTTGGTGACATACAAATGTAGTGCATCCCTCTCTCAACCAACTATACCAAAATAAATTGAAATTCACAACAAGGTATAATTAGTTAAATACCATAGTATACAACCTTAATTTATAATTGATGTATATTGAAGATTAAAATTAAATAAGTACAATATACATAAAAACCATATGTAAAATGCATTCCAATTAATCTCCATGACCATCTTATAATTACCTCTCACTTTCCTCAATCTACCTTTCCCCAACAGGTACTCCCCTTCGAATTTGTTAATAGAGTTGGGATCCCAAATGCGATCTACATGGATCTTTTCTGCAAACTTAGGAAGATATTCATTAATGCACACCATGGTCTGGTATACCATATATCCCTCCACCATACAACCCTTAGGATGTGCTCTTTGTCTAACCAAAGCCTTCAAAAATTTCAAGTGCCTCTCAACCATCCACATTGACCTTGTGTATAGGTCCACACAATTCAATCTCCTCAACTTGGTGTATGAGGTAGTGTTCTTGTGCATTGAAATTTTTTGAAGGTAGACACTTTTTCATTTCACACATTAGACGAGAAATTTTTTTCTTCCAATAATTTATATCTTCTTTATGGATTTCTTTAGATGATAGCCATCTACAAGTGATTCAAGGCGCAAATATATTAATGAGATTTAACAAAAATATATAGTATATTACATAACAAGTAAAACAAATGGCAATTATAAGATGTATACAGTGAATTGAACAAATCTTGCTACTTCATGTATTTTCCAAGATCATATATAAATTGCTTGACATTGTTGTCAAAGTTGTCTGGGAGAGATAGAGGTAGAACGTATTGCAACAATTATAAAATGATCTTTTCATTATTTTCCAAAAGTAGTAAACACAATACACTGAAAAGTACATGCATTATACAAGTGTATATAATATACCAGAATAATTACCTTAATGAAGGTATGCCAATCATGTGTCTTCATCCCTAACCCAAATTCACCTTTCTTTGTTATTATATTGTTTATGTTCGCAACAAATCTTGTGGGAAATCAATTCTTTTGTATGACTTCTTTTATAGCGTTGCTTTCCTGCCCTGTTAATAACCAAGGAAGGGCACTTATATTAATTTGGTCTCCATCACTATTTAATTGAATGACATTTTTCATTGCATGATTGGCTTCCTGAATGTCACTACAAATTTTGACAATTTTTTCTTTGTCATGCCTTCCATCCAATATTTTCCATAACGTTTTTGTTATATTCTTTTCGATATGCATTGTATCAAACAAATGCACAATTTGTAGCTGCTCATAGTAGGGCAACCTACTAAATTGTCTGGGACAACTTTTCAGTCCCTGTGGAAGCCGGTCATTAATGCCTTGATGACCTTCATGAAGCATATAAGTTAAACAAATTAACAATGACAATCATTGTCAATTACAACATGAGTAAACACAACACAATATAAAAATATAAATTTAAAATATATCATATATGATAGATAAACAATTTGATCTGATGTATAACCTTGACGATTAATTCTATTATATTCCAACTTCCATAGGCTAGGTGACATTCTTCGTGGTTTTGATGTAGTCTCCTCTCTCCCATTGAGAAGATGTTTTTTAGTAGTTCGATACTTATGATTTCTATGGAGGAAGTGCCTATACTCATTAAACACATGCTTTCCTAAACTTGTTGAAGGATGAGATTTCATCTTTGGACCACAAATTGGACATACAAATTTTCCCTTTGTTTGAAGACCTGCAAGATGATATATAATTGGATTAAATATGTCAATTTTTATAATTATATATAATGAATAGATTATTTTAAAAACATGCATGATATCTACTTCATTAAATTAAATATTGTTAAAGTGCAGTCGAACGTTATAACATACCACAAAAATGTGTTAGCCCTGGGGCATCATGAATTGTCCATACAAGCATTGGATGGAATTGAAATTGTCTTTGTCCTATTGGTCTGGAGACGTCATACATAGTGACGCCATTCCATAACTTTAGTAACTCATCAATAAGAGGCTCGATATATACATTCATATCTTTAACTTAGTACTTACCTAGTTAAATGAACATAAACATTACATAATTATTATAACCATTTTACTGTAATATATATAAATTAATGTACATGACTATTGAATGAAAAAAATATGTCATTATGAAACAAATAAGACAAATGAGATGCTACTACGTTAAAGAAAATTGATGTAAATAAATACCCAGAACAATCATTGACAACATTATGTGCTCCCTCTTTATTGACATCTATGGAGGAATGTTATTGTTGATAACAAAAATAGGCCACACTAAGTAAATAGATCTCAACTCTCCAAATGGATTGACACCATCCGCTCCCAATGAAAGCCTGAGATTATGAGGTTCTTCTTTAAAGTGTGGCCATTTTTCCTCCATTTCCCTAAATGCAGAACCATCCACAGGAATTTGAAGAATGTCATCTCCACTTCTATTTCATGCATGGCAATCCATCAATTGCGCTAAGCTTTCATACCTAAATAATTGTTGCATACATGGAATAATGAGAATATAACGAAGAACCTTGTGAGGCACCTTTTTTGTTAGTTGATCTGTTCAATATCTACTGATATGACATTCTGGGCATTCTATTGAAAATTCCTGTTGTTTATGATATATAATATGATCATTGGGACATGCATCTATTGCTTGATACTCCATTCTGATATCTTTCATAATGGCACATAAATCTCGGTATAGGGCCAAAATATTTGATGGTGGTGGCAAGATTTACCAAATCCTACAACAAAAAATAGTTTGTTCATGCTTAAAATATTAATGGTACATATTTCATCCTTTATTTACTAGTGATGAACTAACAACAATTAAAATAGATGAAAAAAGATGACATATATGACATACCTTAACATCCGTGAGATTTCTATGTTTGATAAACCATTCATAACCTTCAAGTTCAACATCAATAATACTTGTAACAGAGAGAAGAGTTGTTTCAAAGCCTTCATAAAGGGGCTTGTATGCCTTTTCAAGTATAGGTAAATCATGAAAATCATCAAAGTCATCTTGATCATCATGATCAGCTCTGCCACTAAATGTGTCATGGATCAATGTATTCATACCATCATCTTCAACTATGTTTTCTGGCACATGATCATCTTCTTCTATAGGATCATTAACTTCATCTTTGATATTCACAGCTCCATGTTCGTCTGCTTGCAAAACCACATTCTCCGGGCCATGATAATCCATATCATCTGCCCTAGGGCACCCCACCTTTATAATAATGATAGACACAAATAAACCATGATCATGATCAAGTGATTATATATATATAATGTTAAAACTATATAAACACATATAATGAACAACTTACCAATGGACGATAATCATGCCCCCCTTCAATGTGACCATGCTGCCTACAATGTTTCTCTACTGTTGTGATTAAAAGTCATCTCGTCTTTAAGACCTTGCAATTATTGCAAGGACAATAACATTTCCCATCACCCTTTCTTTTCAATCTAGCCCACAATCTATCAAGTGTCTTTTCATTTTGTTCTGGACTAATATTATCTGACATGATTTTTCTTTACCAAGCTTGACTATTTAGATCTTCCAAAAATATCAAACTCACACTCCAATAATTTTTATTCATAGACAGGTAACAAAATCTAATAATTCTGATATTTTACACCAAAACAATTTGGCATGCAACCACCCACATAAAGAGAGGCGATAGTCGAGTTAATGACCCCCCAAAAAACTTCAAAATGCTAATTCCAAAACTTATTAGAATTATGATTTTACTATGATTTCCAAGTGATAAGACTCATAAAATCGGAATATTGAACTTGATCACAAACTTCCTACAAAAATGGAGGTAGCGAGCTAGTAAGAGCAAGTGACCCATTCTTAAGGAGCAACATGTCAGAATCATCATTGCTAATGTCAATATGGATTTATCCTTTTAGTTAAAGATGCAATGTGTCACTTCTTATGATGAGCTTATCCCTAGGGACCTCAACATTGAGAGAGCCCTAATAAAACCTTGAAGCATTGGTAAGAGGATGGATTAGGGTACAAACCCTAGGCCTCAGAGTAGAAACATAAACAATAACTATAGCCCGGATGAGTAGGGTTGCAATACTAGAAAGATTGAGACATTGTAGGTAATATAAGATCTTGCAATCTAAAAGATTGTAGCCAATAACAAGCACACTATGTAGCAGTGACATTTAATGTCTACAATCTGAGGTAAGAAGAATGACAATCAAATTGAGATGTAGCCCGATCAAAAGCAATTTTGGCTTGATGACGACAAGATAAATAAAACCAAAACCTTGCATAGGAAAGTGGAGATTTTTTAGCGGTGAGTTTCCTTACCCCCCCTTGCTGACCTTAAGGGTTTTCAAATGCTTTTTTGGTAGTGTTAAGACAAAGACAAATCTGTCCGAGGGAATGAATGTCCAAATGAAGTAACAGTGGTAATCATAGGTTCAATCTTTCTTCTTAGCCATTAATGTATAATGGAGTTAGTGGATTGCATGTTTGAGCAGTGTTTTGAGACTCATCAAAGATGGGAGAATAGTGAATAATACCTTGTGGACTATGAAGTAGTGTCAATAAGGTTGAAGGATCTTAAGAAATACAATACCATGAAACAATGAGTCCCCTGTAGTAAGTAGGCAGTCTATAGGGCATAGTTTGATTTTATAGAAGGATGCTCATGAAAGGAATCTTCAAGTGATAGTGAGTGAGCTGTTTGAGATTGCAGCTGAGGGTGCAATACCCAGTCTTAAAGGAAATTAGCAAAGCAGTAAATGTGCAAGAAAATCGTATTGTACACAACAAACAATAATATCACAATGCAGCTATTTGACAATGTTATCTTCCATAATGCCTTGAGTTTGAAGACAAAAATATCATTGTATCTTCATGATGAAAGTGGTGATCTTAATGGTCAATCACTGGCAACCATGATTTTAAAACATGCTATTGTGCTTATGGAGGCAACATTTTAAGCAAGGTAGTGAGTGGTGGTTTGGAACAATGGAAGATATGAAGGACTTGCTTTATAATGCATACTATCTTTGAGTCCTAGCTTAAGACAATGTTCTTAGAAGAGATTGAAGTTGGTTATGGAACTCAAAGAAGGGTTACCATGTAAAGGATTAAAGCAAGATTGAGATCTATTTAAAAGCCATAGTCATGAAGATATTAAAGATGTCACATCTGAAAACCCTAGTAGCTGGAGTAATGAATCTGATTAGAGGATAGTGTCTTGGGGTAGATTTAGGAGATCTCCACATTATCTAATTACGAGGAAATACATCATTTATTTATTTTTTTAATTAAAAGAAATCATTAAAACCCTATATAGGATACATTGATGCTTCAAAATCCTCTGAAGGAATTTGAGATTATGCAAATATATGTCAAGTAACATTCATAAGGTTTAGAAAATCTTGATCACTCTCTAGAATAGCCCATTAAACATGGGTTGTGCTTGAATGCACTACATAATTGATATAACACAACCACTCTGCATATCAACCAGAGTTATAGGCTCTTTATTGCAGCAAGAGGTAATCACTCTTGATCATGCTATAATTACATCCTAACCTATTAAACTTGAGACAACCTGAATGCACCCAATGATGATTGACACCTACATTATACAACCTGAATTAACTACATTATATGAGTGCCTCCATTTCTATCACAACATAGTCACATTAAACTTGGGTCACACATGAATGCATCCTGTATTTCTTATAGCACAACTGTGCCACATGACCAATAGAGTTATGGATCACATAATTATAGTCACAAGAATCTGTTCCTTGGTTTTGATATTATGGTGATTCCACACAACAAAATCTGGACATGAAATTCTCAAAACCCTTAACCTCTAAAAATGAAATCTGATGAGATGTTGCTTTAAAATATGATTTTCAAACCTAAAACTACAAATCTGACTTCACAACTGAATTCTGCAAAAAGACAATGACTACCCTCAACTTGGTGATATCTTCTTGAATTTTTTCTAGTTTTTTCCAAGAAAATCGTCCTTAGTTCTCCACAAACTGTCTCAAGTAGAGCAAAAAACTGTCGCAATAAATCAAGCACGAACTCAGTTTTCTTTATATCAGCCACAATTTGATTTTTTTTAATTTTTCATGTTTGTCAAAAATTCGACGAAAATGATAGCTGACATTTTGACGAACGTCGGGGATAAACTTTCAAAAAATTGGAAATTACACATCAAATTTTACAAGCACTCGACGAACATCGAATTTTACATATTTCGTCAGATAGTTTCGTCGGATTTTGCAGTCAAATGTATTAGTGAACAAATTTTCAATCTCCAATCTTCTCCAACCATTACACATCTTTTGCATCATCATGTCAAGTCTTTTCCTTTTCATAAAATCTATCATAGGGTTTGATAATGCTGTCCACATTTGATACTCTTCATGAGCAAGATGGAGAAAACTTTGTAAAAACAATAACCATAATCACTCCCCTTTCATTTGGATTTTGTCTGTCTAACTCTTGCTCATTATAACTATCATGATTGTAATGTGCTCTTTGATGGAAGTCATTGTTTCTTAAAAACAATTACCCTAAATCACAGTGCTTGTTCTTTATTACATTTATCATTCTATGCAAATTTAAATTTGAGTAAACACCAAACTTAGCACTTTCATCTAACAAGGGAAATCTTCAATTGAAAACAAAAGTTTCCAAACTTTGATTTTACAAAATATTCAACCTTCCCTTTCAATTTTGACCCTGACTTAGACACATCAACATCTTTGTATGTTGCATCATCTTTGCTTGATAGTTGATTGTTGTCCTGCTTTATTCGACTGCCATGATTATTAACTGTACCTTGGGCCATCATTTAACTATTACCGACTATGAATTTAATGTCAAGGGTTGTCACTATCACTATTATTCTAGAGTAGATTAGCATTGTAGAACACCCTTACTACTATCCATGTATTGATTGTTCCTTTGCTTACACAGGGCTATCATTTGTGACTATCATACAGTTCATTTCTTATGAAGTGTGAAAAGTAGATTTGTCTCTATTTTGACTCCATCATAATAGTACCAACACTTGTTATCTCATTCATAAAACTAAGATGGAAAGCCTGGGATTGACTGTTCAAAAATTGCACAGATAACTTGATTACTTTTCCTTCATATTACTAATGCAATTATATGAGTTGAGCTCAACCCTCAAGGGAGCCACATTTTCCCCATTGATATTGCAATTTGATAGAATAGATCAGAAACATCACTTTTCTTGTATCTGCACATGAAGCAAACAAGTTAGAAAAAACATGGCATGTTTTAGGTGTATTTGATGACTTTGATAGTTTTTTGAGACACCTAAAGCATGTATTTCTTATTTAACACACATTGAGATCAGTTTATATGTGTATAGGTGTTTGTTCATGTAAAGTTTTGAAAATTTTCATTTCTTAGAGCATTGCTCTAACTTCATTGTTATTACCAGATCACGCAGGAACTAGGATCAATGAGCTAAGGTGAATACAAACAGATTGGGGCAGCAACAACGCAAGACAACACACCTCGAACCAGCCATTCTCAGGCAATGACTGGTTTCCCACCTTATATGCACATTTCCTTTATTTACCTATTAATGTATATACTTTTCTTTATTTGTATTGAATAAGTAAAGTCAATCTCAGGGCTTGTGTGAGATAATGTACATTTATAAATTCAATAAAGATTACTTTGTTCAGAAAAGAAAGATTTGAATCCTTCTTTTGTTAGATGCATATGTATGAATGCAATAATTTGTAATTGTAATATTTTCTGGATTATTTCATTTATGCATCTTAATGTAATGTAAGAATGATTTAAATGTACCTCTTTCTCAGTTTAAAAATCAACTAGCTCAACTTGATTGAGATATAAGTGAAAATATGGTAACATTTTTTGTGGCATCTATTGTATGTTTTCTTGCGAAACATGAAGAACAGTTGCCTAGGCTTGTCCATTGGGAACAAAGTCATTTGGAAAACTAAAAAACTTGGAAATCAGGCTTATAACTTCTGTAACTCAATAGAATAGTTCAAAAGACCTTGGAAACTTATTGAAGAGAAACTACCTAACTGTGCTGGAACTACACTTAGGGAATTGAAACTAGAACTGAAACCTATACTATCCTACACTAACCAACAAAGAAGTTGGTCAAACAAAACCATTTACGAGATGACTGAAATAGCTGCCCCTTTTTCTCAATATGCGGTGATTTGCATGCATAATAACAACTAAGAACATATGAAATACAAAAATATGTTCAACAAGTTGATGCACTACCTCTTGAAAAAGATAAACAAATTCACTACCCTCCTTAAATAGATGATATGCAATGTTACTTAAAAGAGGATGAGTGAGTTGAACATACTCTTGTTCATTTGCAAGTGCATCCTTGATGTCATTTTCAGTCATATTTGCATGCTTGGTTATCTATGCTTGTTTGGTCTCCATATTGGCCAAATATCTGATAGGAAAGCCTCTAGAACGAGCAAACGTTGAAGTGTCAATGTTGATTGCTTCTCTTTCTTCCTATTTTTCATGGCTGCCTTGCTTCATGGCTATGTTTGGATTGGAGAGAAAATAATTTGAATGATTAGAAACAACATAATTTCCTTTTCCTTGCATAATAACTTGCCATGTTGATTCCTCCTCCATGGTCAATGAACAATCCTCTTCCACTAGGGTAGCTAAAAGCTCATCAAAGCTATCAGCTCTTAGAAGACTCTTAGAGACAGCTGGTACAAGTTCAAGATCTTCATTATCATTCAAAATACAATCCAACTTAGGCTTATCTTCTTCAATGGAGGAAGGAAGAAACTCAAACAATAAAGAACCTTCTTGAAAAAAACTTTCAATTGATAAATCAGCTTCAAGCTTTGTTGTACAATAAAAAGGAAGCTCCTGCAACCAGCTAAGATCTTGTAAATTAGGTTCATGAGAGATTTCTTGACCTAAGGGAATGAACTCTCTATCAGGACTGTGTTCCTCCTATTGTTTCAACATTTGTTTATGAACAAGCTATTTTAGTTCATCATGATTATCAACTACTTCTAGTTGGTCTGCCTATTTGTAATCCAACATTGAACAAAACTATTCTATTATATATGTACACACCTCTTCAAAAATCTCAACATTAGCTTTTTCATCCATAACTTGCTCGAAGACATCAAAAATTATATCTTAGAAAAAGTTAACAGATTTGGTTTTATGCTCTTCTTCCTAAGTTAAGCCTCCATTGTTTTGCTGATTGTCATCAATAAGCAACCCACCAATGTCTTTTTGCTGTTCTAAATTAATTTCACCATTTTGGAGAGCTTTTCTTTGTGTTAATCGGTACTCCTCCAAAGCCATTTACAACAAATTTAGAATTTTAGTCTCCTCCATGGTGAATGAGCTGTCTTGGTTATAGTTCTGCTCTTCTTCTGCAACAACTCTCTATTTTTCAAAACTCCCCTCAAGCCGGGCCTTTTTTGAAACTCCTCTGTTAGTTGGTGTTGATAATTTGAGTAAGCTTGAGTACTTTTCACCCAAGCAAACAACAACTTCATTTTCCCTTCCTTAGCAGTTATCTCTTGTTCAAGACCCTCTTCAAATTGTATCCTCTATGTCTTCAACTTTTGGTCACAAAAATAAGCCTGCTCAGCCATTTCTTGTTGTTGCATAATGGTGTTTTTTTGCTGCTTGACATCATCCAACATTCTATTCATGTGTGAGAACACTTTGGTAATATCATTAATCTTCATATAGTCAATATTTTGGCTCAAATCCCACAACATATGGTCAAACTGCTTGACCAAAAATAGTACAATCTAGTAAGGGTGTTCTTGAGGCTGGTTATGTGAATAGTCATGCTGATTAGCATCAAAAACCTCCTCTCGAGACTGATCTTGATCGTGTATTGGCTAATACAAAGTTTGAGTAGGAGTGGGAGGGCAGGAAACATGATGAAAATGTTGGGAATTTGCTGTTATAGGATCATTTGAAATAAAAACAACAAGTTGTTTTGTATAATATGGATGATAAGAAGGATTATAGACAACACTTTTGTGGAATGGTGAATGGTAAGACATATTCCCATGAAACCAACACTTAGACTGCTGAAACCAGTTACTTTGGGCATAGAGTTGCCAGGTAGGTTAAAAAATTTCCTCCAAAGGCTTAAAGTACTGTTGAACACACCAAACAAAAACACTTTGTAGTACAAATGAGACTGAAAATCAGTTCTCTCTCCCACTGGGCATGCCAAAATTGTTATCTTCTGAAAATGCACCCTGTTGAACTTGATGTTCAATAATTCAGAGAAAACATGGGAATACCTCTTAAGTTGTGGGTTACTTGTAGGAAGATGTCAGCCTCTAGAGAAGGCCGACTTCCTAGTTGGTTTATCACCTAAAACTACTAATTGTGAAGGAAAAGGGTAAAAAGATAACATCAAAATGAAAAAAAAAGAACTACCTCCTAAGTGATACACCAAGAATGATTTCAAAACCTGTAAAGCTGCTATTACATAGAGTTTTCAAACAACAACAAACTTAGCATGCACAACTCAAATACTCATATGCCTTGCATAAATATTTCATGAGAAGATTTATAATACACTCTATTCAAGAAGGCAAAGGAAATTTTCATAGCTTGAATTACTTGCAACAAAATACAACTCACAACTTGCAAACATAATACTTTTGCACAAAGGTGATGCAAATAAGACACCAAAACAAGGAATATGATAGCTTCACATGTAAAGGCATCAATCATCAAAATTCACACAATATAACAGAAAATGAGAAGGAAAAATGCTTATCTTTATTTTTCTCCAAAGTGTAAGTAGCTATACATGACTGGAAATGAGTTACAGAACTTTGTATTTTTCTCCAAGGACCCAAAATGAGTCAAAAATCAGAAAAAGTATATGTCAAAACTGCTTCACAAATGAATCACATAGGTGATTATATCTCAACTCTCAACAAGATCCATCAAAAAAGGATCTAGAAGCTCTATGAACTCGTATGCCTCCAAAAAGCCTACTTTCTAGCATCCAAATCCACTCCAAAAGGCTTCAATATGCATGAAAAGGTCAAGTTTGACCAAGTCCAAGATAAAAACACAATAAATCAGCCTCTATATGCTCTCCAAATGTTCCAAAACTAAGTCAAATCACTCCTAAATTTGTGGCACATGTTGGCTAAACTCCCTCAACTCCTTCCAAGATGTTTGCAAAAACAATAAACTGAATTAACCCCTCCTTTAAGGCTTTTTTAAAACGTACCACTTCATTTTGTATTTAAAATAGCAATTTTGATTTAATGATTCATAGTAATATCATTTAAATCAAAAGCTTTACAATTCAAAACAAATGCAAAAATGAGGTACATAACGACCAAATGAGTCAAAGTAAAAAGAAATGTCATAAGGACTCATTATAAAATTTGACTAAGGTATTGGACTTCATTAAGGCATAAAGGGGTCACGAGCATATTATTTTGCTTGAGGAATTTTAAAATAAAAGGCTAAAAAAAAAAACCTTTATGCTATCTGCATCTTTAGGCTTTCAAAACCCTATCACCAAACGATGGAAAAAGTATGAAAAGCATCTCATTTTCATCTATCAAATTTCTGTAGTTTTCATGCGTCGACACAAGGGTTTCAATAGAGTTTAACTATGGCGGTTTTTTGAGCAGATAGTGGTATTTCTTCCTCATTTTCTAGCAGAATTACCACATGAAAATGCTTAAGGTAACTTTTTGCAAGTATTTCCATCATTTTATTTCTTTTTCTCTTTAGAAAAAGGGCTTGAAGTCGAGTTTACTGCAGAGAGATGATTATATTTTACATTGTGTGCTTTTCCAATCATTTTATTGCATTTTGAGCACTTTTATGAAGATTCCATGCATTCTAGTATGATATTTCTTTATTTTTCAAATAAAAAGGATTTCTACTCACTTCCATGGTCACGGCCTTCACATTTCCTTCAGTTGATTTTTGTTCTAATGAAAAACTGTATATTACACTAGAAAAAGCTGCCCTATGAAGAAAAAATGGTTTGGAAAGTGATTCAGTGCCATTGCATAGTTCGTTCAAAGACTCTATGCATCTTTCCATTCCTTCATTAATACTACCTGTGGCTATGCAAGGGTTTCATTGATCTGTGCACAGTTTTTAGCGTGTTTCTCCATGCTGTGTATTTTATATGCTTGAAATTGATATTGAAGAGTTTTCCTTTGCTTCCATTTGTAATGAAGGAAAATCTAAATTTTATAATGAAATACTGTTGTATAACTTATGAAACCCTTGCTTCTCCCAAAGAATGTCACAGAGGTTCCATATATCAATCAGGGTTTCTCTATTCTGCAGCCTAAGAGCCCAAAACTTTGTATTTTATTTCTGGGTTTGAGTATTTGTTCTCTTATTAAACTCGAGAATGTCAAGGGTCTTCTTTTTGCATATGCTGAGGGCTTCATTCTTTGTTGACATTTGCTATCTCTTGGTTATGAGCTTGATTGATTCCTCTAAAAGAAATAATAACAGTAGGATGTCACACTTTTGAATTTTTGTGCATTGATTTGAAACCATTGCTCCCTGTGTTGTTATTGTTGTCCCATGCTACATGATCAAAAATATTTATATTGTTGTTTCTTATGTAATCATTAGAGATATTATTCATTGTTTCACTGTTTGGCACTTTGCCTATGGTGCTCCTAAACACTGTATTGTTGCTCACTATCCATAATACTATAGATTGACCTCTTAACCTTTCATAAAAATGATGAATTGATCACTATGATTGGTCGTAGAGATTATCTTTTTCAGATTCAATCATGCATCAATCATTTATGCCTATTCTCTAAATGACTTTCCCTAGAACTTGAGGAAAACACCCCATTCCATATTACAGTCCCAACATTTTGGTAATGTGTTTGATCATACATCATTACACAATACAACTCTAATGCTTAGAATAATCATATGTAGGTCTGCATCACTCAGAAGAACGAGAACACTATGATTATGGCTTCAAATGCAGATGCTCTGCCCTTATTGCCATAAACAACAAATTTTCAATCTCCAATCTTCTCCAACTATTACACATCTTTTGCATCATCATGTCAAGTCTTTTCCTTTTCATAAACTCTATCATAGGGTTTGATAATGCTGTCCACATTTGATACTCTTCATGAGCAAGATGGAGAAAACTTTGTAAGAACAGTAACCATAATCACTCCCCTTTCATTTGGATTTTGTCTGTCTAACTCTTGCTCATTATAACTGTCATGATTATAATGTGCTCTTTGATGTAAGTCATTGTTTCTTAAAAACAATTACCCTAAATCAAAGTGCTTGTTCTTCATTACATTTATCATTATATGCAAATTTAAATATGTGTAAACACCAAACTTAGCACTTTCATCTAACAAGGGCAATATTCAATGGAAAACAAAAGTTTCCAAACTCTGATTTTACAAAATATTCAACCTTCCCTTTCAATTCTAACCCTGACTGAGACACATCATCAACATCTTTGTATGTTGCATCATCTTCGCTTTAGAGTTGATTGTTGTCCTACTTTATTGGACTGTCATGATTATTAACTGTACCTTGGACCATCATTTAACTGCTACTGACTATGACTTTAATGTTAAGGGTTGTCATTGTCACTATTATTCCAAAGTAGATTAGCATTTTACAACACCCTTACTACTGCCCATGTATTAATTTTTCCTTTGCTTACACAGGGCTATCATTTGTGACTATCATACAGTTCATTTCTTATGAAGTGTGAAAAGTAGATTTGTCTCTATTTTGACTCCATCATAATAGTGCCAACACTTGTTATCTCATTCATAAAACTAAGATGGAAAGCCTGTGATTGACTGTTTAAAAATTGCACATATAACTTGATTACTTTTCCTTTATATTACTTATGCAATTTATGGGTTGAGCTCAACCCTTGAGGGAGCCACATTGTCCCACTCATATTGCAATTTGATAGAATAGATCAGAAACATCGCTTTTCTCATATCTGCAAATGAAGCAAACAAGTTAGAAAAAACATGGCATGTTTTAGGTGTGTTTGATGACTTTGATGGTTTTTCTTAGACACCTAAAGTATGTGTTGCTTATTTAATGCACATTGAGATAAGTTTATATGTGTATAGGTGTTTGTTCATGTAAGGTTTTGAAACTTTTCATTGCTTAGAGCATTTCTCTAACGTCATTGTTATTACCAGATGCAAGAACTAGGAGCAAGGAGCTAAGGCAGACACAAGCAGATTAGGGCAGTAGCAACGCAAGACAACAGACCCTGAACTAGTCATTCTCAGGCAATGACTAGTTTCCCTCCTTATATGCACATTTCCTTTGTTTACCTACTCATGTATATACTTTTCTTTATTTGCATTGAATAATTAAAGTCAATCTCATGGCTTGTGTGAGATAATGTACATTTATACATTCAATAAAGATTACTTTGCTTGGAAAAGAAAGATTTGAATCCTTCTTCTGTTACATGCATATGTATGAATGCAATAATTTGTAATTGTAATATTTTTTAGATTATTTCATTTATGCATTTGAATGTAATGTAAGAATGATTTAAATGTACCTCTTTCTCAGTTTAAAAATCAACAAGCTCAAACTGATTAAGCTATAAGTGAAAATTTGGTAACAATGGGGTTGGAGAGTTTCCAAGGATTGGGTTTACCAACTTATGCTAAAAAATTAGATAAATTGTTCCCTCAGTGATAAAACTTAAATAATTAAGTAAATTAAATCTAAAAATGAATCACTAAATTAAATATGAAATAAAAAATAAAAATAATTTCACTATACATATACTTAGAAGAATCTTGGATGGATTTTTTGAATCCTCGAGGCTCTAGGCCAAATTCTATTGAATATTTTTTCACAATAACTTGTAGGTCTAGTGATGTGGATCCCTTTGGGGGGATGCCATTTTGGTGTATCTTTGAAGACTACCAAGTATTTCTCCATAATAATGTGTAGGTCTAGTGGTGTAGATCCCTTTGTTGGTTGTGTCTCTATTCAAAATAATTGTTCCACAAATCCATTTACACTCTTTTTAGAAGTTTTTGGATCTAATGAGAACTCACTTATTATGGTGATGTCACACGTAGCCCACATAATTTTATTTTCTTTCCCTTTAATGTGGTGATGTCATACATAGATCCTTTTGGTATATCTTTGAAGGCTATTAAATATTTCTTCACTATACTTTGTAGGTCTAGTGGTGTAGATCCCATTGTTGTTTATGTCTCTATTCAAAATAATTGAGCCACAAACCCATTCACACCCTTTATAGAAGCAACCACATCTAATGAGAACTCACCTATTCTGGTGATGTCGCACAAATCCCACATAGGTCAATTTTCTTTCCCTCTAATTAAAAATTCATGAAAAGATATTAGAAATTTATCTTAATCATTCCCCTGGTAGTCAACCATTGGACACCCAAAATAGTGTTAGCTCCACCCGTAGGAATGAAAAAAAAACTATCTAGTTAATATTCTCCCACACATACTTAATACTATAAAATTTTCTAGAATAATTGATTGTCCACCATCCATAATAGTGACTTACATATTTGGAGCTAGATATACAAAATAATTAGCATATAGTTAATTACTATTGATGAAGTTGTGAGTTTTGCTTGATTCAATTAGTATTTTACCTATTTTTAAGAAATCTACTACCTTGAGGGCCTGTGGAGTGCTAATGCTTGAAAGTGCATGAAAAGAAATAGTTGGTTGTGTTTCTTTGATTTCTTCATCTCCTTGTCAACCTACCCTACGAATTCATTATCCATTTTTGGATTAGCCTAGAATACCATGTCCCACTTTTTGGCCAAAGTAGGACATTGAAATCAAAAATTTTCACCAAATTTTCACTTTATGAAAGCAACTAAACCATTAATAGTTTGGAGATGATGTAAACTAGTGATATGTGAGGATTTGTGTGTAGATTGTAAATATATTTTAAAAATAATAATTTAGAAATAAATTGTGATTTTCTTACATAACTTTTAATAACTTGTTTTTTATAGTAAACAACATATTTAAAGGGACTCCTTGCCCTTGGTGGCAGTGTGGTGGCTCCTTGCCCTTGGTGGCTTCGGTTGATCCGCTTCTCTCGCCTCGCTCGGTGGACTTGGATTCTGAGTCTTCCTGGTCTGTTGTGCTAAGAAAGAAGGGACTCCCTTGATTTGTCGCATCTTCGCAGCCTAGGGTTAAGGGAGTCAGATTAGTCCCCTTAGATTCTGGGGTTGTCTAGTCCTTGTCTGTGCTTTGAAAACTACCTGTCAGCTATTTTTGTGTGGTCTGTCCTCTTTTCCTAGTTCATTTATGGTTTGAACTAGCTTCATTTTTTGGCCCTTTGGGATTTCTATGTAAAGGGTACAACACCCTATAAATGTTGCTTATCTTATCAAAAACATATTTAAAAAGTGGCATTTATGTCATAACACATAATTTTTTTATAGAAAGGATAAAATTTCAATTTTTAAAATATAGATTTGTAACATCAATATCGAGTGCATGGATATTTTTTCATAATTTTTTTGTTGCATTTTTTTTTATTAATTTTCAAAGTCGAAGTAATTATAATTTGGACATAGATATATGTCGTAACACATAACTTGTTTCATTTGTATCATTTTTTTTTGCTGAAACAAGGACATCAATACCTAGGGCACAAATATTTTTTAGATTTTTTTTCTTTCTATTTTTCTATTTTTCCGCACATGTGAAATAAATACCTTGATGTTTGTTGAAAAACCTACATTTACAAGAAATAAAAAATAAATGTAATAATAAAACTAAAAGTATTCAAAATTATTCTTTTTAGAAAGTTTATAAGAAGGGTTACATGCTTACAAAACATAATTTCTAAATGAATTTATTTGATCCCTCAAAAGGTAAAGAAAATTGGGTTTTTTGTTAGCATTTTGATAGGTGTGAAGGAGACTCCGTTGTGGTTATGATATAAGACTAGAGGGGTTCTATCTAGGGGGGTTTGATCTAAGGGGGCCTTATCCAACCATCATCAATTAAAACCCTTTAGATGGAACTCCTCTAGGATTAAATTAGTAATATTTTTAAAAATATGTGATTTAAAAATAAAATTCAAGTTGTCCCAAAAGTGGAACATACTATTGTGGAAACACCCTTCTTCATTGACAAATTCAATATAGAACCATTTCTTTTCTCCACACTTATGCTGACTTACTTGCTATCACAATTAAAGCATAAGTCTTTTTCTCTCTTCTCTTCAATTTGTTGAGGGGTTGGTCGAGTAGGCTAAGGAGATAATTATGTTGTAGTGATCCTATCTCTTATACTTGTGAATTGTTGCTTGTTGGCAACTACGACCCTCTTCTCTAAAGACCTTCTTTTGAGTACAAAGCCATCCATACGAAATAAATTGCTTCAATTCCATATTTAAAGAATCCATTGTCAATTTCTACACACTCTAAATCTCACATATATATATATAAATTCTCCATTTTAAGTTAGTGGATTGTTACCATCAAAGTTACATGCATTTACCTTTGGTAGTAGGTTTTGAGATCCCAAATGGACACTAGCATTTGAATTAGGATTGGTTTGTTTACACAATCTACTTTGATAGATCAAAACCACGTTTCATACACATGGTTGTTAGAGATATCATCTTGATAAGGTCTTGAAGTTGTAATATTATTTCTTTTCATTTCAAACTTGATACGTGTCATATCTCCTATTATTTTACTTCACATATTTTGCATACCTTGATTCCTATTGTTGAAAAATTTCATCTATTAAAGATGACATCAAATTTGATGTTCCACTTGATTCTGACTCCAAAATTACATCCTCTTTGTTAATACTTTAACCTAGTGCCTAAGAATGCTTGTCTTAGCATCTTGTTTGTGGCCCTATTATGATTCCTTTAAATATTTTTGACAATGAATTACTCAAAATAAAATAAAATAAGCTAAATTTTTTGTTGTAACTTACTCTTTCCTAGAACTCACTTTTCTATAAATATCTCCACACATTTCAGTTAGTGAAAACCCTAATTTCACAATAAATCTTTTAAACAATAAATCCTTTAAAACTAATTGAAATGATCTCAAATCTAGACTGTAATAGTTTGAACATGCTCTTAATCTATTCTCCAAATTATAGAAAAACAAAATCATCAAATTGAAAAAGATATATGATTCACAACATGACCTAAATAAAAAAAACCATCTTTTTCATTGTCTTTCAGATGCCACTTGATCATGCTTTGTTAACACTTGTAATAAAACAATTTTTCAAATAGGAGAAATTTCACAAATACTTGATAATAATCAATCACTTTACAGAGCAAATCCCAGGTTAAAAAGACAAACCTCGAGGGATTACTTACTGTACCCTAACAGAAATTTTTTAGGACCCTTTCAAACAGGGGTTAGGAAACCAGGGCAAATGTGATACAGTTATACTAACTAAATACATATTGTGGACGCCAGAGATTTTTCGCATCTACACATCCTAAATGAATAGACCTTTTAAACTTATTCAGGCATAGATCCACTATATCATCTCTGTTAAACAGCATTAGCTCATATTTTTTTCTTGTACACTTTGTATGGGATATTATTTTGGATATGCCAGACCAGATTTTCATTGTGTCAAAAATAACATCTCATTATAAGTATTCCAAAGCAAAAGGTACTGTATCGGTGGGGATATGAAATGGGAAACGCCCATTGAAGAAACTCCAACAAATAATCAGTCATCATTACGGAGCCTTTTTGCCTTCACTGAGAGCTCTGGATGTCTTTTTTTATTACAAAGCGGATTTTCTGGATCTTCATGAGCACCCACTTTTTCTATTTCTGTAGAAATCAACTCATCTAAACAAAAAATTCAATTACCTGCATCCAAATTCCAACTTTATAAATTATAGAATGACAATTACAAATTAAGAAGCACACAACCTGAGGTCCAAGAAAGAGACCATATCGCCACACCATTAAACTTGTCTACATAATGAAGCTGCAGTTGTAAATAGCAATTACACAAATTTAGATAGAGCTCGAGCTACAAGAAGATGATTCTTAGCACAAACCTGATTTGTTCAGATATGGAACATCAGCAATTGGACCAACAGGAAAATGAAGATGAACAAGCCCATCATGGACAAACATATATTCCAAATTGAAACATGCAATTCCAAGTCCCTACAAAAATCATAAAATGGTCCGTCAGAAGCATCATTAATCTCCTAATGGGCATTTACTGAATCAAATCTACAAGATGGAAGTAAAATTCCATGGGATGGTGGGATTGAATAGTTACATGACTAAAATGCTATATATTGAAAAATTTGTAGCTTGGAAAGTGCTTATTTGATTTACTATCTTCTAAACTGCAATGTGAGGTATCTGAGGATAGGCCATTCAAAAAGAAAACTAACTGCATGTTAAGACAATAATGAAGAAAAACTAAAGGGGAAAATAGGCTACCAAATTTATTTTACCATGCATGCAAAGTTTCAGAAAGGTACAGGAAATATACTAAAATAAACGTGAGGTATCTGAGGATAGGCCATTCAAAAAGAAAACTAACTGCATGTTAAGACAATAATGAAGAAAAACTAAAGGGGAAAATAGGCTACCAAATTTATTTTACCATGCATGCAAAGTTTCAGAAAGGTACAGGAAATATACTAAAATAAACGTGAGGTATCTGAGGATAGGCCATTCAAAACAGAAAACTAACTGCATGTTAAGACAATAATGAAGAAAAACCAAAGGGGAAAATAGGCTACCAAATTTATTTTACCATGCATGCAAAGTTTCAGAAAGGTGCAGGAAATGCACTAAAATAAACCTGCTTGCAGTATTCTACAGCACTTGGCGTAAGCAACAAGATAGGAAAATTTTAAGGAGAGCAGAGCTCAGATCATTCATGACATGTTACATAGACAAAAAAACTCAATTTTTTATCTTAAGCTGGGAGGACTCATGCCTCAAATGTTACTCCAACTTATTACTTTCCCATGCTGAAAATATGATTTCTAGGTTATAAACTAGTAGTTACCCAAAAGTTGTGAAAGGAATAATGTTATCCCAGGGAAACCCTTTTGGGTATGCATAAATACTATCCTAGGCAAACTCTTTTGGGTATGCAGCGTTATTCAGATTTTATTTCTCAGGACTGGGACTGCGTAGCCATAGGCTACCCCTGTGTATTCAATGCAGCAGAATTTCTTAGCCAAACTTTGAACTCAAGCAATCTAAGCATTGATAGCATTTTAGCCTAAGCCTCGGCAGCTCAAAATCACACTAACAATAAACAAAAACATTTGAACTCAGTTCATATTTCATAAATCAAAGTATTTGAAATAAATTACCCATGTAATCCAAAACCTTTCTCCATGAATTGTGTGCCTTAAAAAGGCAAATTAGCTAATGTTGCTGCATTCTATGAGGGGCAAGCTCATACATCATCATTTATGCATAACATTTAAACCTGTTCTTCCATGGAATACATAACATTTGGGACCATTATATACCATATAATTTTTTTCATATTAAAATAATTCATAATTATACATCATCCTTTATCCAACATAACATTCTAATGGATAAATTTAAGAAATGTTCAGATTACAATAAGTTGAAAAACTACATCACACTCAAACGTGCTAGTAGTAATCACCAGGTGTATAAACACAATAAATATTTATTATGGTTTTCACTTTGACAAGCTTTCCCTAGAGTCATATTTCCCACGGCATATGGGACACTGATTTTTAATTTTAGTGGATCAGAATGCACTTGTAGTGGTTACATATGGTTGCAGGGCAACTGTTTCACATCCCCAAAACCATTTTCCATTGGGCCCAAGCAAATTGCACAGACATTCTCAGGATCAAAAATTGGGTGATCCCAAAATCCTTACAGCTTCATCGTTGATTGCAGTAGCTTCTGTTGGGATTTCCATTTGCTGATTAACTTCATCAAGATAAATGAATCCACAAAATAATCCATATCATTGTTCATAATACCATCTAGGAATTCACCATGCAGAAAATGCTCTTCTAAGGTCACTAATAACAGCCTTTGTTCATTGCCTTCAGGAAGAGCAGGCGGCACAATATGGACTGACATATTCAGATTTGAATGCAAATAGTACGTGTAATCATCTTGTTCCATCTCATTCCTGGAATTATCATAAACATCTTGCTCCATCCCATTCCCAAAACTATCACAGTCCTCTGTATCCATCAAATTCAGATGTTCATCAAACTCTTCAACTAGATCATGTGAGATTAGCCTTTCCTCATTTAAATGCTCACTGTTGCCCTCAACAGAATCTTCATCAGATCCCATTATAATTTCTGCTATATTATCCTCCATAGCAAGATCTGCCACTAAGACAACCTCTACTGTATTATTCTGGATAAAATATGCCATGTCAGGATCTTCAAACTGTTCTTCGGTGCCCACTAAAAGCACTGCCTGGCCCCCATTGACTTCTGCATTAGCTTGGAAAGAACCATGATTCTCTGTATTCAAAAAGCTTTCTAGAAGGAAAGCTACAAGCTCCTCTTCATCCAATTGCACGCCAGGTAAGAAATAGAATTCCAACTTAATAAACAAAGCATGATCTGGAAGAGTATAGACTTCACAAAAAAACTGTTCAAACTCAACAGGATTATCAACTGGGCAGCCCACAAAGAGTAGCTGGGTGCAATCTAGAGTCATGATTTCTCCCATTTCCCATTTTCTATTCCGCATTGATCTATTCTCTTCGACGGTTAGCCCTTCACTTTTTCTAATGTGATCCATTATTCTGCTAGCTCAATTACCTATTCCTGGTAATTCCTGGAAAGTATAAAATAATTAATAATCTATCTGAATGGAAAAACAGCCAACCAAATGCAAAGAGTTTTGAACAGCATAAATTTCTTCCTATGAGACTGTGTTCTAGCAACTCGAGTTCTTAATGCTCCCCAAAGCAAAGATGGAAGAACTCTTAAAAGTATATAACTAATTTTGGATCGAAAAACAAGCTTTTTTAATTTTTGCATGTAACTCTAATATGTATAAATTTTAGAAAAACAAATTGTTTTTTACTAAAATTGTGATTTCCAACTAATTATATACCTTGGTTTTATTGGATTGGAGTTTTAATATCCGTTTAAATCTTAAAAAAACAAATTGCTTTTTTCCAAAATGGTGATTTCAAACTAATTATCTACCCTCGCTTTATTGGATTGGAGTTTTGAAATCTGCTATATGTATTATATATTTAATACTATATATTTAATCACTTAGATTAATCTGTAAATATTTTAATTAATTAATTTAGTTTTTAAGATGTAAAGAGGAAATTCTGTAAATTATGTTGTAAATGTTATACTAATAATACAAAACCATAAAACATAATAAAAATGGTTGAAAATAATTAATGTTTTAAATGTGAAACTCTGAAAAATAAATGTTAAATTATCATTTTAATTTGATTAAAATAATATTGCTAAGATTGTATGTATTAAAATATATTAAATATCTATTTAAAAATAAATTATGTTCTATGGCACCACATGAATTGGGGGATTGAACATTGTAAATATAAATAAAAAATGAAATTTATAATTGGGTTAATTTTATTAGTGAGAGTGAGAGGTCAGAAAAAATATAAAATGATTTTTTTTTTTTAAAATTTAAATATTTATTTAATTCAATTATAGTTTTAATTATAATTAATTGGGCTATAATTTTAACTTTTATTTTTAAATAAACCTAGACTCTAAAGTTTTTTTAATAAATTAATTATTTGATATGTAAATGCCAATTAATTTTAAACTAAGAGGTTTTTATTTATGTTTATGAAGTCATGACGTGGGAATACTTGATCTCATTGCATGGTGTAATTATTATACCTCATTATATTATTATTTTGATCTTTTCAATTATTTATCTTAACAAAGTATACTTAAAAATATCTTCTTTTCCATTAACTTTGATATTACAACCCTTATCTATTCTCATTCCTCTTTCATCATATATTTACCACGAAACAAATTTAAATTTTTTTAAATATAAGAAGTGATTGCTTTTCTTTAATTTTTTTTTTTATATTATTTGATTGTTTTTGGATCAAACATTTTAGTCTATTTTTTAGACTAGTTTTTTCTTTTAACTTGCATTCTTTTCTTCTCTCTTATATATATAATTTCAAAAATAATTTCTCATTAATAGCTATTTCTAAAATATAGATTAATTATATGAAACTAAATGTTATATATAATAAATTTATATTAAAATTGGTAGAAATTAGAGCAAGTAACTTGTTTTTAATATTATAAGTTAAGAAATATTGAAAAATAATTAACTTATGAAACTCAATTTAATTAAATTTTATATATGAAAAGTTAAAAAAATTGCTCATTCTTAAATTTATGAGTACTTGTAAATTTAATCAATATGTTTTCTTTAAGATATTTTAAGTTGTTAGAAATATAGTAATGTTGAAGTGTTAATATTATAACCAATGCATAATTTAGGAGCATCTGAATTCACTTGCAATCTTGTGTCAACCAAAAACATTTTCTTGCTTTATTGGCCAATTTTTTGAAGAATTTCCTTTGTGTTCATGGTTGATTAAAGGTTTCACCTTGTAGAGTAGCCAAAAGAGTATCCACATTTCAAGTTTGGGGAAGATCTGATAGAATTGAAACAAGTTATGAAATTGTAGAGCTTTTTCCTACATTGGACTTGCAAAACTTCTAACCCTATCTGGATCCCCTCTAGATCCCCACAAGTTCTTTGGGCACTAAATCCTCACCTAGAATTGCTTTCTAAGGCATTGTGGAACTTCTCCAGTGAAGCATAAACATTTTGATGACCATCCATTTCACGCATTTTTATGACCATCCATTTCCAAAATTCCAATGACCATACATTTCCTACACCCAAATGATCGTCATTTTCCCACATTTCAATGACTATCTATTTCCTACATCTCATAGACCATCCATTTCTTGCATGTCGATGATCATTGATTTCCCACATCCCATTGACCCTTGTTTTCGTGCAAGGCCACCTTAAGAAAAACTTCCCTTCACCGCCGAATCCTTACCATTGGTCCATGATTTCCCATAGATATATTTTTTGAACTATCATCACCATGTGGATATTGTCCACTTACCCCTTTGAAATCTTGCAACATTAATAAACCCCTCAAATATCTACAGTCTCTCTTTATGCATGTTTTGATGACCTAAGGAAAAATGTTTCTATCATAAGGACATGTCTTGATGACCTACATATTTTTAAAACTATCAAAAAGGAAAAATAAGTGTTAGAAGAAATTTTAATGACTTACATACATCTCCATGAGGGCTATAAGAACTTGACACATGTCCCATCACTCCAAAATATGGAGTGGCTATGAGCTTCTATAGATTTGACATTATATTGGGATTTCATTCTTGGTATGGGATGGCTCCTTTTAGATGACTTATGTTGGAAGACTTGGGCTACTTGAGTTAGAATTCAGAGAGATGAGAAGGGTTTGAATACAAGGTTTTAGAAGACCTTTTTGGTTTAGCGCATGTAAGTTGTAACACTTTGAAGCTAGGGCATGTATGGGGGGCGTCTAAATGCATGTAAGGACACTCTTGTTGTAATAGTTCATTTTTTACATGAATAAAATATAAATTTACTTTGCTATTTAAAATTTCATATTGCTACTTGATTAAGTAGCCTTGTTAAGGCCCTTGGATTTTGAATTGCATCAGGATCACATAATATTGTAGTGCAATATGTTTATATTTAGTATATGGATTTAATTCACATGTATTATACTTTAAACTAGTTGAAATAGAGGAAAATGTGGGTGATGATTTTGAATGGGGGTTATGCACCTACACTTTCCTTATTTCATTAGGAAAAAGAGATCCCATAGGGAAAGATTGACTTTCAACCCTTAGGTGAATCAACCTTGATGGATATCTTGCTATTTTCCTTGACTTAGAATGGGGTAAATTAGTATGAAATGCACTTTTGGGAGATGAATGAAAAGTACCAAATGAATACAATTATGCAATGTAACACATGAATCATTAATTTAAAACCTTAATCTAATAGAATCTAGAAATTTCTAGTAGATCTGAGAAGGTTATGAATTTATGCACGTCACCAAAAGCCAGTGTTGAGTGTCCTCCTAGGAAAGATTCACCCTAGGGTGAATGATTCTTGCTTTAGGGGTTCAAAATCTACTTTCACTATCTTTTGTTCCTAGGTTTGCACTCTCGATTCCCCTAATTTTCATAGTCAAAAATTTGGAATTAAATTCTCAAAGTGAGTTTTCGTGGATTGATGACAATTTGTTGAAAACTTTAAAAATTTGAAAACTTTTACAATTTTACACTTTTGATGAATCTTGAATCCTTCTTCAACCTAATATCTACAACACACACAAGAGGGAAAAATTGTTTTTTTTTGGTGAATGGTGGTTTACCTTGGTCAAACCCTATTTTGGTAATTAAACCTTGAAATAAAATGAAACATGAAAGGAATGATGAATGGACACTTTCTATGTTGCAACTAACCAAACCCTTGAATGGAGATCCTTGAAGGATTGAAATCTAACACATCTCTCTAAGGTCTTGATCTTGCATGAAATGGATTGATTGGATGTTGATCTTGATGATTGAAATTTTAATTGAATGCTTGAAACCTACATCACAATGTTATCTCCAAAAACATGCATGAATGAAGATAACTTTGACATGATGCTTGAGATCTTGATTGTTGCAACAAATGAATGAGAAATCTACTCTTTAACACCTTT
>VDFB02177713.1:0-15456 GCA_007258455.2 Sequoia sempervirens | reverse complement strand
GGAAAGTGTGTCTATGGATTTTGTTGGGGGTTTACCTATGTCTAGGAAGGGTCATGATTATCTTTATGTAGTAGTTGATCGGTTCAGCAAAATGTGTATCTTAATGCCATGTAAAAAGCAAGTCACTGCTGAACTGACAGCTCAAATGTACTTCCAATTTGTATGGGTTCATTTTGGGTTACCTACTTCTATTGTATCGGATCGAGATTCTCGATTCCTAGGAGAATTTTGGTCAGCTTTGTGGGGACTCATGGACACCAGACTAAAGAAGAGCACAACCTTCCATCCACAGACTGATGGACAGACAGAGGTAGTAAACAGGACAGGTGTGCATCTACTCAGAGGCTACTGCAACAAGCATCCCAAATTGTGGGATGAGAGTCTTCACTATGTGCAGCATGCTTACAACCATGCAACACACTCTTCTACAAAGAGGTCTCCTTTTGAGACTTGTTTCGGTTATGTGCCTAAGACTCCGATGGATTTTTCTTTTGGGAAAGATGATGTTGAAGATGGACGCCATGATGTAGAAAATGCTTTGAAGTTCATCCAAAAAGTTCAAGCCATCCATCAAGCAGTGGAAGCACAGTTGGAAAAGAGTCAAGCCAAATACAAGGCTCGACATGATAAACATCGCACTGATCATCATTTTCAAGTTGGTGACCGCGTTTGGTTACATATCAGCAAGGAAAGAATGCAAGGTGAAGGAAGAAAGCTCAAGCCAATTCGGTATGGTCCCTTTGAGATCTTGGAAAAGATCAGAACCAATGCATTTCACCTCAATCTTCCTCCATACATGTAGATCTATTCAGTTGTCAATGTTGAGAACTTGAAGTTGTATGAACCTCCGATGATATTGGACGAGGAGACTGACATTCAGGTTCCATCAGTTGATGATCTTTCACCATAGTACATGTCAGAGTTGCCTGAAGACATCATCCTAGACAGGAAAACCAGGACTTCACGAAGGGGAGCAATTGAGTACCTCAAAGTGGGATTGAAGGGGATGAATCCAAGCAAGGAAAAATGGATGGAGATTGGTAAGGTGAGGGAACTTTACCCTCACTTACTTTCCGAGTAATCAAGCTTTCGGAGGTCCAAAAGCTCTCCAGTGGGGAGGACTGATCCGGAGGATCTTCGTAAAAAATTGAAGTTTCTCTTTTATCTTCAGAATCGGCATCATTAGCGAGAGGGCAAAATCCTGACTCCAACGTAACTCGAATGGAGTCAATCGGAGTCCCGAAGCTCAAAATATGTAAGGTCAAACCTATGGTCAACCCTCAAAAAAATAGGCCAGAAAAAGGGAAAAAATCAAAGTTGTCAAAATCGGCCAAAGTCAACACCATTGTGTAGTGCTCATCATCACGATTCCGACAAAGTTCATTTCATGAAAAACGGAGTCCGTATGACGAAGTTACAGATGGTCAAAATCTGGGTCAACCTGATGACATCAACGCCCAGTCAACACAACGGCCAATCAACCCTTGACACTTGTCATCTCCTCAATCCTCCATTTGGCAAATATTTTGGAAAAAAAATAATTCAAAAAATATATATATAAAAAATCAAAAATAAATAAATGAAAAAAAAAAATATAAAACTAAACTCCTAAGAAAATGGGATAAAACCCATCCATTAAGGGGGGCACCCACTTTATGTGGGAAGCCACCGACACATGGGGGGTGACCCACATTATGCGGGAATGCCACCCATGTTATGGGGAGTGACCCACCTAAAGTGGGGGCACCACCTAACATGGGGGTGGCCCACACTTTGTGGGGAGCCTTCCATGCAAGTGGAAACCCCTATTTTAAGGAGCTATTCAATATTTTTTTCCTAAAACAATTAAATTTTCCACCCCAACAAAATAAATCAATATTTATTTTGTAACAACAAATGCCCGGAAAGAATAAAATTAGGGGCTTGGAATTTTTAAAGGGGGATATTATTGTTAATTTATCTATGTAAAGGAGATTATTATGATTTTTATGTAAAAATGGAGAGATAAGGTGGATTTTGTAAATCATTTGGTTGTTAACCAAATTGAGTAAATTTTTTCTATAAAAAGGGGAGATTAGAGGCTTAGAGGGGAAATTGAGAATTCTTCAAGTGTTGGAGACTTAGAGCGTTTTGGGAGATAATTTGTTGTTCCTGTACGTCGGGAGAATGTTGGAATTCCGTCGTGCTTGAAGGGAAGAGCTTGCCAGCTATTGTAATGCCGAATTTTTGAAGATATCAATCGGATCGGTCTACTCATTGGAGAGGGGCCCGGAGACGTCGTCGTTTTTACGACGAACTCCGTTATCAAGCTGTTTGCATTTTCTCTTTCTTGTCTCCTTCTAAGTTCTGTCTTTTTCTCAATTCCATTAGTTTAATTATGTTATGGTGTTGATTTCATTTTAGTAATTTGGAGATTGGAATTGTAATTGTTATGCATTCTTTAAGCAATCGTCTTAGATCCTAAATCAGATCATAGATGTTATTCTCTAGTTGGCTCGTTGGCCTTGTTTTATTTTGAACTAGTGGTCAGGTGGCTTGTTTTGTTGTTTTTGTTACATTTGGGATCAAGGCCCTTACACTGCTTTCTTAATAAAAAACATGAGAGAATATTACCTTAAGCATATTTTTGTCATATTTTAATAATACATGGAGTGGGAAATGAAATGAACCCATATTGAAATATTGGAGATCTTTTGAGAAATAAAAAATTGATAATAATATTTCTCTATGTACTTTTTGGTTGATTCGACTCCTTATTGGATTTTGTGACCTTGTAATTATCCAATTTTAATTAAAGTATGTTTTGTAACTCAAGAATTTACAATTTTTTCTTTCACCAACCATAAGTTGTGTGCATGACTTTTTTGTGAAGAAAATATTTTTTAAAAAATTATTCAACTTATTGAAGTAATAGAGTTATATAAGGGATCACATAATTGAATTTACTTTTAGATAATATTGTGAATGGATTATTTATGAGGCTTAATATCTCTAGGAGAATTGATGTTACTTTTGGGAAAGCCTCTTTGGAATAAAATTGACTTTGTAGATTGCTTTCAAAATTGAAGATTTTAAGATAGTGTCATTTTAATTAGGGGTTTGACAAATGATCTTTTGATAATAGAGCATGTCACACATATGCACCTTAAGATTAAATGTTGACTTTGAACTTGTGTAGTACAATGTTACCTTACATCTCAAGTTATATGTTTTATTTTTGAAATTATATTTCATCAAGAGAGTCTATAAAGAGAAACTACCATGGATTGGAAAGATGTAAATAAAAAATGGATAATTGAGGAAAAAGGGAAAGGTGAATACAAAGCTAGTTAATGTGCAATAACTCTAGCAACTAATTTTTGGAGTTTGTACAATTTGATGACCATTTAATTTTCTATATTTTAGAATTTTCGTCTATCTAGAAATGCTTAAAATTTAATTTCTAGTTAGTTATAAAAACAAACTCATTCAAGATCTAGCCATGATTATGTATGGATTTTTTTTATAGTATTCTTAAATTGATTAGATTATTTTCCAACAAGTAGACTACCTATTAATAGTTGATTGGTAAACCAATTGAGAACAAATTGGTTGGTCTCTAGCTAATCAACTAACCAATCAATTAAGCATCATCAATATGATTTGATATGAAACTAAATCAACAAGAGCTACAAAGCAATGAAGTTCTTTCCAAAAATTTCTAGAATAGTTTTGTTTTAATTTGTTGTGTTTGCTAATTTTAGCAACAATGTTTATAAAACAAATAAATAATAGGTACATAAAAAGAAAGTTTTCATCTAATAATAAACAGTTGACATTAAAAAGTTGACATTTATAACTGTATTCTTGGATTACATCAACATGTAATATATGTCTGATAAAAATCAAAAGTATAAATGAAATTCAATCATTTGGAAAACTAAAAAATGCTCAAAGCAATTCACAACCTAGATGCAAAACCAATAGATGACTAATGGTTAACAAAGAATGGGAGGAGGCTATATTTTTGTTGTGTACCTTATGAATGGCTTAAAAGGCTTCACAAATCAAGATCAAGCAATACAACTAGTCTTTATTAAATTAATACCAATTCTAAGGATGAAAGAGTTAGCCTCAGAATGAACAAAAATATTTGGATTAAAAATTTAATTGATATGCAAAAAAATGTATGGAAAGAAACTCAGAGATCAAGAAGGTTGTATGGAAAGAATCTCAAATATCAAGAAGGGACAAAATTTTGGATTTGAGTTTGCACACTTATTCTAATAAACATAATGCATATGGATTCCATTTATTTAGAGTACATTGGGGTGTTTACCTATGTTGTTGAGATCACAGAGTAGAGAAAATGGGTGTCTGTTTAATAATATTCTACCTCTAGGGCTTCCATTGCATGTGATTTAAGAAAAAATAAATATGGGATCATGAATACCCAAACAACTCTATAGTGAAATTAAATTAATAATGCTAGTATGGTATTCACAAGTGAGTTTGGTGGAGGTAGAAAGGAATGGGTGGGATTTAGACGTAAGCCTTACCAGCTTAAATATGAAAAAAATAATTAAAATCAAAACATCCAACATGTGAAGGAAGATATTAGACAAGTGTATGTGACATATCAAATTGCCAAAATAGATACCTCAAACCTATAATCTAAGCAAAAGAAACCCATACATGTAGAGCATAAGAAGCTTTCTAAAAGAATACCTAAATAAAGATGATAAAGATAGTTTCTTGCCATACATGTAGTGCATAAGAAGCTTTCTAAAAGAATACCTAAATAAAGATGATAAAGATAGTTTCTTGCCATACCCAAATGATGATGCCAAAAACCAGATTCATGTATTTATGCAGGGGAGACTAAACTTGTACCATTTCTTCAAAATACGATCGAATACAAACCCAAAGAGATCTTCTGAATTCGTAAACATGAAGTACCAGGGCTTTTTTGCATGCATTCTAGAGCAATCCCATAGAGACTTCTCTAAAAGTGTGATGGATTTCCATCTCTTATAAACTATTCCTACTTAGAAAACACTCGTAATAGGAAAAAAAATGCAAGAATTATTTCTAATAGATCATCTGGAAGAACATAATTAATACATAACATAGTCTCCTCTTTGCTACTATCTTCATTATGTGGATCGATTTCATAATCCAAAAAATTAGACGTGGGCTCCAATCTTTGATCTCAATGTGTTACTTGCACTTCTCTACAAATTAATCTTCTGCATGCCTCCGTTTTGAAGCTCCAAGTTTGGCCCAAGTTGGAAGTATGTTGGAAAAGGTTGTATTATTTGAATTTACTCCTGCCAAACACATTTGCTGAAAGTTTTCAAAACCATTTTAACAAATTCATTGTATATCCTGCATTCATTCTGCTCCATGAGATGATCTCTTTGAGGCACTCTTCCAAACAAATCAACGCCATCTATGTTTCTAAAGCCTTAACAATAAATCCATTCTCTGCATATATTTCAATGATTACACTTCATAAGATCAAGGCATTTATCAAGGAGTTCCTAAGTTCCATATTTGCATGCATTTGTAATAAAAACAAAGAAAAACCAATATTGCAGTTGTTGCTTCATTCATAAACACAAATAGTAGAGGGGCAATGGCATACATAGCAGATGCATTCCACTCAGACATCAAGAACATATAAGTTTTACACTCTCCTAGATGGAAGGTTCTATTGATCTTGGCTTGTCTTACTTTTTTATTCATATAACCAGGATAATATGTTCTTTTGAAAAAAACATGCTCTTTTAAATATAGCCTATACTTTTATTCTTCACCTTCTAAATTTCTATAAGGAAATGCCTAATGAGGATAAATAAGACATTTCAATTTCAAGACAATTATTCATGATAAAGGGTTGAAGAGAACGATTCATGGAAAACAGTTGTGCATGCAATTGCAGAAGAATTATAATTCTTTCTAATTATGAAACCACATTCTTCAACAAAATCACCTTTATTGTCGCATCCATAGAAATATATTTACCAATAATTTTGTAACTATTAAATTTTAACAATTTCTAACTTTAATTTTGACATGTGTAAACATTAAAAATGTCTTTAAAATTTCTTAAAAATTAGATAAATACTTTTTTTATTATGGTTTTGTGGAGGAAAAATGCCCTACTGCAATAAAAATGTTTATGGTTAGCATTCCTAAAAATCCGGGTCCAAATTTTTTAGCCAATAAAATTGAAGAAAAATAATTTCTAGAATTTAAAAAGTTAAAAATCATGCATTTAATTTTAACAAAATTAAAATATAATGTATTAAATTTAAAATATAATCCACGAAAAAAAAAAAAGAATTTTGATACATTTAATCGCTAGCTAACAAACAGGGCTATAGTTCCTTCACAAGAAGTAATAGGAAAAAAAGAGTTAAATGATCATATGAACTCAATTATAAATGATAGAAACTACTATAAATCTAAGGTAGATACACTAAACTGGAAAGTGGAAAAACCCCTCTTGAATGCTAAAGAGAGGTTTGCAACAATCAAAATTAGAGAGTAAATATTGATTAAAAAAAAAATCTAAAACTAAACAAGATAGATGAGTTATAAATATATTATCATCAAGTTTGAGAGGAGGGTAAATCAGTTGCTGGGCAAGTGACCTCTTCTTTGAACAATGTGAATTACTTGACTGCACAATTAGCTAAAGAGAGGCAGCAACATTAATCACAATTGTGTTTTGTTATTTGAGCAATACAAAGCTAACATTTTTTAAAATTATTTATGAAAAATTACTAGTTTCATATCTTGTAATTATGAGAGATAACATGAAAAAGTTTAAGATAGACATAGCACCCGCGGAGCTGCCCTAATATTTTGACAATTATTATTATTATTATTATTATTGAGAAAATGCATAGTACAAAGATAAAGAACAATATTAAATTGATGTTTATTATTCCCTACTGAATTCTCATCGATTAATTATTTCTCTAGTAAATATCTCAAGGTTTAATGACAAAAACACCAAAAAGTCAAAGTAAACGACTCACACAATCACAGAATTGACAATGACATATTTCAAAGTGGACAATTTCAAGTAATTAGGCGAGTCAATTTCACAAGAAAACCTCGTTCTTATCTGATCATCAATAAAGCAACTTTTATCAATATTAAAATAGGTGTCTATATCTAATTTTTTCCATTTTCGTAGCTACGTAGATGACAAGAAAAATTGACCATCAGTTTTGTTTTCCATTATTTATGGTCATTTAAATAAGATTGTTTCGAAGAATGTATAAACAATATCTTTTTAAAGGTCATAAATCATTAATGAATATTTAAATAATATTATTTAAAAAATAAATGTTCAAAATCGTTTTTATGTTTGATTATTTTGATTTAATATATATTTTAAATAAGTGTTTTATCTATTATTTGATTGGTTTCATAAATAAAAGTAATTTTATTAGGCATACAAATATTTTCATGCACCTCATCTTGTTGTACTTGTGTTTGAAGAGATGTGGTGTCAAGATACCATTTTAGAACTTGTTAAAAAATGTTTATTTTTCTAGGTATTGTTCAAGCCCCCTAGACAAACTAATTTTACTATGATGAATAAATATCAAAGAAAACATGCATGCATGTAGTATATCTAAAATAATGCAAACAATTAATGCACTCTTGATGTTCTAGTTATGCTCTCTATGGATGTATCAAGAACATTCTTATATATAGTTAGATAGTGATGAATTATGATATGTTCTTAATACACCACCCTAATGATTGAAATAATTCACACGTTAGTTAACTTACAATGCCTAGTATGAAAGAGGGAACATGGCTCCAACTTAAATTTTATTTTTATTATATTTTTGCATTTAAATCCTCACACATGATACTAATCAAAGTCAATTCTACATCCTTGAATATGAATGGGGAGATCGCAAGTCCTATCTACACACTCAAAGATATGTAAGTTAGAATTAGGTTAAAATAGGCTAAAATAGACTAAAAAAAAATTATTTACTAACTTTCACGTAAAAATTAAATACATCTAAAATGAACAAAAAGAAAACTTATAAGATACACATTTTCACCATTAAACAAATTAACATATACATAATATCATCACATTATAATAATCCTTTATACAAAATTATATTAAATTATTATTTATATTATGAAATGCCAAAATAATTTATCAATCTCTTGATATTAAGATTCTAATATATGTGATTGACCAATAATAAAATTTAAAATTAATTTCTTTGTTCTTATAAAAAACCATATTATTCTAAGGGCCCAACCTTTCAAATAAGTCTTATTACTCCCACTGAATCCCTTAACTTCTGGAATTTGAAAGGGGTCAAAAGAACATTAAATTGAACAAGAGTTCGAACGTGCAAGGTAGCTTGTATAAACTGCTATGGTGACCATCTTTTTCCACACGTGGATAGATGGATTGAAATTTGAGTTTGACGTTCAAGCCGACTCTACTGACATGGAAACTGCTCAATGGACGTAATGAGGTAATCGGAAGACAATAGGAGATACATAACGCGTGATTTTATCAATGCTTTTGAGTCATGTAATATTTCTCCGATAAATTTGTGAGAATTTATTGCGCTATATCATCGATTATTAATCTCCTATCTAATACATAGATTATTTGACTCAAAACACTCCTCAAAGAAATATCTAAAAATAACACAACCGCAACTTCACCAATAAAACTCACAAGAATAGAGAAGAAAACATTCACAATAATGAACACAATATTTTTGGACAAATTGTCCGTGGAAAAACCCTGAAGGAAAAACCACTACTGCAGATGAGAAATTATATTAAACTTCAGCAAAATTAAGGAATACAAAACCGCTATTCTTAATCGTAGAGCTCCCAAGAATATTCTTCTCCTGAAATTTTCCCCTCACCACGGAATCTCCACAAATGCTATCCCCAAGGCTAACACACCGCAAGACTATTTGCTCACCTAAATTTACTTTGCTATCACCGCAAGTCTTTCTCAACTCTATACTTGTGTGTTCTCCAAATGCCTATTGATCCCCTTTTATACTTTTCTCATTGGAAAACCAATGGCCATGATTTAATCTCAATCAATGGCTAAGATTAAATAGACTCTAACAACCCTAACTAACTGGATTCTAGAAGTCTCTAGGGAAATCAATTTATTTAATTACATAATTATCTAGACAACTCAACCCTTTCTGGAGGTTTCTAGAAAATAATTAAATAATTAAATAACACTACTTGGGAATGGAGACACCTGTCCAAGCTACATAAAAATCAACACTCCCTCTTAGCGAGGAAGGTGTTCTACATGACACCCAACTTATCTCTGAAGAAGATGAATTTTGCCTTCCCCAATGCCTTAGTCAAAATGTCTGCTACCTGCTGATCTGTAGGTATATACTGTAGCTGAACAATCCCGCGCTGTACACAATCTCTGATGAAATGATATCTGATGTCTATATGCTTAGACCTATCATGAAACACCGGATTCTCAGTCAACTTGATGCAACTCTGATTGTCGCAATGTATCACCGTAGTCTCAACCCTTTGACCAAACAAGGCCACCAGCAACTTCCGAAGCCATATCGCCTCACACGTCGCCATGCTAGCTGCTATGTATTCTGCCTCTGCAGAACTCAAAGCCACAGACTTCTGCTTCCTGCTATACCAAGAGACAACTCCTGATCCCAAGCTAAAGCAACACCCTGAAGTGTTTTTCCTGTCCGTTGTACTGCCTGCCCAATCTGCGTCAGTATAGCCTATCAACCTGATACCATCACCTCGAGTATATTTGATTCCATACTCGATTGTACCACGCAAATACCGCAACACATGCTTTGCTGCCGTCCAATGCACTCTCTTCGGCTCCACCATGAACTGACTAAGAGAGTTTACTGCAAAGGATATATCTGGCTTGGTGTTGACCAAATACATGAGAGATCCAATCAACTGCCTGTATAAGGTGGGGTCTACATCCTTCTCCCTGGATGTCTCTACCTTCTTCCAATTCGTGATCATAGGAGTAGACATGGCTCTGCAATCCTCCATCTCGAACCTCCTCAAGATTTCGATGCAGTATTTTCCTTGTCCAAGGAAAATCTCTCCATCTGTCTGCCATACCTCCATGCCTAGAAAGTAGTGCATAAGCCCCAAATCCTTCATCTCGAACTCTGCTGCAAGGTCCCTCTTGCTTTCCTCTATGAGCCCCAGTGAACCTGTTAAAAACAAGTCATCTACATAAAGAACAAGAATGAGAACCTCACCCCCAACCACCAAGTAGTAGAGGTTAGCATCCGCTTCACTCTTCATGAAGCCCATTCCCTACAAGTATCTATCAATGCGCTCATACCACGCCCTGGGAGCCTGCTTGAGTCCGTACAAAGCTCTCTTCAATCTGCACACGTGGGTTTCACTGCTGTGTGCCACAAAGCCCTCTGGTTGTTCTATGTATACCTCCTCTTTCAATTCACCATTAAGAAACGCCATCTTGACATCCATCTGATGGATCTGCCATCCCATCTGTGCTGCAAGAGAGATCACGACTCGTATAGAAGTATACCTAGCCACTGGAGCAAATGTCTCCTCATAGTCAATTCCCTCCTTCTGAGAGAACCCATTGGCCACAAACCTTGCCTTGTATTTCTCGATGCTACCATCTGCACCGTGCTTGATCTTATAGATCCAGCGTGATCCAACCACTGCCCTATCTGTCGATCTAGGCACAACCTCCCACACATCGTTCTGCACTATTGAGGTATACTCCTCAACCATTGCATCTTGCCACACTTGTTGCTGTGCAGCCTTCTGATAGCTAGAAGGTTCACTATCTACCAACTGACTAACTAATGCCATATAGTCATCATACCTGGCTGGTTGTCTCCGCTGTCTACTACTCATCCTAGGAGCTCCCACAAACTCCTGAGTATCACTTTGTGACTGTTGGTTCTTGCTACCAACTGTAGAGGATGAAGTATCAACCTCCATATCACCCTGATGCATCTCTTGGATCTACTGCATCTGCTACTCCATACTCTGTGAATTCTCAGCACATGAGCTTGTGCATGTACTAGTAACTGTACTCGAGCTTCGATGTCCTTGCACTGGTTGAACGATCCTTGGAGCTTCCACTAACTGCTCACTCTGATCATCTGCTGGAAAATCTCTGGACCTCCTGAATGCCTTGTCCTCCATGAACTTGACATCACACCTAACTATAGTCCTCCTGGTCCCTGAAATAAATATCTGATATGCCTTTGAGGTTTCACTGTACCCCACAAAGTACCCTCTCTCTGCAGTCTGATCTAACTTGGAACGTGTCACCCCTGGAATGTGACAATACGCCAAACTCCCAAATATCCTAAAGTGGCTGACATCTGGCTTCTTCCCTGAGAATGCCTCCTCTGGTGTCAGCTTTCCCAATACCTTATGTGGAACCCTGTTTTGTATGTACACTGCTGTATTGCATGCCTCTGCCCATAAGTAACGTGGCATATCCTGGTCATACAGCATAGCCCTTGCCGCCTCTGATATAGACTGATTCTTCCTCTTAGCAACCCCATTCTATTGTGGGTTGTAAGGAACAGTCCACTCTCTCTTGATTCCTTCCCTGGTACAGAACTCCTGGAACTCTTTCCCTTTGTACTCGCCTTCATTGTCTGACCGAAGAACCTTTATCTTCCTCCCTGTCAAATTCTCCACAAGAGCTTTGAACTCTTAGAAGCAACTGAAAACCTCATCCTTGGTCTTCAAGAAGTATATCCAGGTCTTCCTGGAGAAATCATCAATAAAAGTAACAAAGTACTCATATCCTCCGAAAGACTTCGTCAACATTGGTCCACATATGTCTGAATGTACTAGATCAAGAACACCCTTGGATCTAGTGTCACTCCTTGGAAAAGTTGCTTTCGCAAACTTCCCCAACACACATCCCTTACATACATCATCATGCTCTATGCTCACCTCAGGAACACCTGTCACTGTCTCACGAAGCAATTTAAGTGCTCCATGATGTATATGGCCCATCCTCCTATGCCATAGCTCTCCTTGATCTCTAGAATTACTGCTGCTCATCAGTGCCTTATGAGTATCAAACTGCAACCTGTAAAGCCGACCGCTCCTAACTCCAATAGCTATGGGTGATTTCCAATCCTTATGCTTGATTAACAAACTTGCCCCTCTAAAGAGTACATTGTAACCTTTATCCTGAAGGACAGTTATGGAAATCAAATTCATACCCAAGCCTGGCACATGCAACACATCATGAATGGGAATCCACTTACCATTCTCCCTCTGAAATAGAACAGTCCCTTTCCCAACTGGATTGAGTTTGGACATGTTCCCCATAGAAATCTGCATTCTGATGTCCTCCTCCTTATAGCTAGAGAAGTAATCTCTAACTCCTGTCATATGAAATGACGCCCCACTATCTATATACCAAACACCCTGTGAGGTTGAGCTAGCCATACAAGCTATGAGAGCGAACTCATCCTCCATTCTACTAGAGAGCTCATCTGCACTTGCTGAAGCTGCTATCTGCTTCTTGCCTTTCTTCCTTTGCGGGCAATCGCTGACATAGTGGCAAAACTCGTGACAGCCATAGCACTTGACTTTAGATAATTCCTTCTTCTTCTTCTCACCTTGTGAATTTGATCCTTTGCTTGACCCCTTCTTTGCTTTCCCTTTTCCTGCAAGGGCAACGTTCTCTTGTTCTGCCTCACTTTTCTGACTCCTGCTGCTGGTCCCACTAACAAGACTTAGTCTAAGCTCCTCCTAAGTGAAGTCACTCTAGAGTCGATCCCAACTCGGCAAGGTGTCTCATCCATTAATGACTTGAACAAAGACATCCCACTGCTTAGTAAACCCATTTAGGGCTAACCGCACTAGCTCGTCATCACCTAGATTATCTCCAATAGCAACCAACTCATCCTTGACAAGTCTGAGTCTGGTGAGGTAACTTGTCACATCTTCTCCCTTGTTCATCCAAGTATTCCTCAACTTTTCTCTAAGAATCAGCTTCCGGTTAGTGGTAGCATTTTGGTACAGATTCAGAATGGCATCCCACATCTTCTTCACTGTATCTAACTCTGCGACATGTGGAACAATATGATCCTTGACACCATCAAGAATCAGCCTCCTCGCCTTGGCATTTTCCTTCTTATATGCTAAGAGCTGTGTTGGATCTGTAGGTACAGGTACAACACTGGTCACATATTCCTTGATCCCATTCTCTTCCAGCAACAAAGAAATTCTGGCTTTCCAGACACCAAAATTTGAGGCTCCATCCAATCTGTCCTGATCTCTTAAACCTACTGAGGCTTATCCTCCTCAAAAGATAAAAGAAAACAAATAATAATAATAATTCCTTTAAGATGCGGATCTTTCCTTCCTCGTGGTTGAGCTCTTATCTTCCCTCGACTGGCCTCCGGGATACCATGTGAAAATTCCTATCACACGGGATTATTAATCTCCTCTATCTAATACATAGATTATTTGACTCAAAAAATTAATTCTCAAAGAAATATCAAAAAATAACACAACTACAACTCACCAAAACTCACAGAATAGAAGAGAAGAAAACATTCACAATAATGAACACAATATTTTTGGACAAATTGTCCGTGGAAAAACCCTGAAGGGAAAACCACTACTGTAGATGAAGAATTTTATTTAACTTCAGAAAATTAAGGAATACAAAAACTACTTGCCTCTTACTGGCAGAGCTCCGACAATATTCTTCTCCAAAAATTCTTCCCTCAATTTCTCCTGTTGAAATTCCACAGCTGCTATCCCCAACGCTATCACTGCGCCCTTGCTAACACTGCAAGACTATTTGCTCTCACTGCAAATTTACTTGCTATCACTGCAAGTCTTTCTCAACTCTATACTTGTGTGTTCTCCAAATGCCCATTGATCCCCTTTTATACTTTTCTCATTGGAAAACCAATGGCCATGATTTAATCTCAATCAATGGCTAAGATTAAATAGACTCTAAAAAAACCCTAACTAACTGGATTCTAGAAGTCTCTAGGGGAATCAATTTATTTAATTACATAATTATCTAGACAACTCAGCCCTTTCTGGAAGTCTCTAGAAAATAATTAAATAATTAAATAAGCACTTCTTGGGAATGGAGACACCTGTCCAAGCTACATAAAAATCAACAATGTGTTGTGGATGGATTCAACTAAACAAAATTACCGAACAATCAACTAGAAAGGTAGAAGAGTAGTTGAATACTCATAATTGATTGAAGATTTTGAACGTCGTTAGAGTTTGTTTTTATATATGAGTGGACGTTTTCTATATAAATTTATTTACAATATATTAAGGTTAAAAAGGTTATATTATTCTTTAGTCTCTTAAAAAACACAGACTTACTTTTCATCAATCAAGTCATTGAATGATTTAGATTATAAAATTGATATAATGGGCAACAATAATTAATTTTATATGGAAAAGCATTGTCATGGCTGTTTCACTTGGTGGAAAGTGTATCTCGTCTTTGCATTATGTGTTTCAAAATAATTAGCAATTGCACACAATGTTCAAGATTTTTTGGAAGGTACAAGAGGGATAAATTTGGTATAGTACTGAAAATTTCAAAACATATAATATATATTTTGCATTTTGCAAATGAATTCAATGCATTATATTTGTATATAAAAGCAAATAAAGAAAAACATGAAAAGATAAGCTAGGAATATGTGTGTAGTTCAAGTTATCTTAATTTATTAGTAACAAATGATATAACTATCTTAAATAACCTAGAAGGAGGTACAATATGTGTTAGTGAGGATTATTGGATAAAAGATCAAAATTTATGCTATACTAAATAGGCCAAGGTATGTGAAGGAACATAATATGATAGTAATGATGATAAAGAGGAAAACATGAAAGAGAATTTTAAGTTTGATAAAAAATTTTATAGAATTGATTATGTGTATATGTAATGCATCTAAATGATCAAGTAGAGGTTCATGAACATAGTTTTCCATTTGATGTCCTTCCTTTCCTTGTCTCCCTTGATGATACTACATGAATACCTTGGTACATGCAATGGTGCATATGAGGATGAGTTGATAGGGATTGCAATTAATAATGTAAACCTATCAATGAAGATGATTATGCTAATGGAATTAAGGCTGAAACCTCTTCATTTTCCTTCAAATCTGATATGAGTGCACTTCAATGTATGACTGGTAAACTTATTGGATTTTCCTAGTTTGATCCAATAATAGAATTCCTTGTTTTCTAGACTTGTTTACTCTTTTTAGAAAATAAATTATATTCATACTTTAAAGGGAGACTTATTTTTAGTAGTGAATAATAAGTCACACTAAGTAATGATGAAAAATATGTGGTGGAGGGATACATTGAAATACTCATTTATTTGCTTATAGTGTCCCATGTTTTTGTGTTGATAATCTAAAATATGGCTTGGAC